>CAUYON010066385.1:0-50534 GCA_963573935.1 Arctocebus calabarensis | reverse complement strand
CCGAACTGCAAAACAAAAAAATAGCCGGGTGTTGTGGCGGGTGCCTGTAATCCCAGCTACTTGGGAGGCTGAGGCAAGAGAATCGCCTAAGCCCAGGAGTTGGAGGTTGCTGTGAGCTGTGTGACGCCACGGCACTCTACCCAGGGCGATAAAAAGAGACTCTGTCTCTACAAAAAAAATAAATAACAAAAATTAAAATAATAATAATTTTTAAAAATGAGAAATATTTATATTATACCATGTATCAGAATGTTCTTCCTTTCAACAGCTGACTAATATTGTATGGACACACCACATTGTGTTTATTTTTTCATCACAGAGGGACACTGGGGTTGCTTCCACTTTATGGCTACTGTTAGTGCTGTGTGAACATGGGTGTATGACTTTAATCACCTTTCAAATCAACCTTTCAGCTTAACTACACCCTTATTGAACCTTACCTTCCATTTTGAGACAAGGCAGTAGACAGGATTGGATCAGAGAACCTGGAATCAGATAGTTGTAGGTTTAAAGCCAGGCTCTGCCACTTATTAGCTCAGAGACTGTGGACAAGTCATTTGATGGGTTACCCATAAAGCATGTAAACATGCCATGCATACGTGGTGCACATGGCAGTGGTGACTGATGGCTTTCTCACGAGCTTAGAGCACCTCCTGCTGTTAGGCTTGCTGAGGAGCCTTCAGAGCGCTAGTGTGGACAACCGGACAACCCTTGAAGCTTATGCTTTTCATATTGTTCATTTTCTCCCCAAAAGACGAGAAGACAAACCAAAACTTGTCACAGCTACCAGTCAGCTTTTATCTCTATAAAACATGTTGCCAATACCATTGATAACTGGCAGAAGAATATTTTACATTTTTGCTTGAAAATATTATTTCTATTCATCTGAGTTTAACTGCCATGTGCTGGTGGCAAACCTACATTATGAATGATTCATGCATAGACACAGTGACTAATTAAACTCTATAAAGAGACTTCATTAAAAAGTATAGATGCAAACTTTTTACCCAGAGGTTTGCAAGCAGATGCCTGCAGGAAGCATTCACAGGGAGGTTTATAGCCTCAGTTTCTTCTGTAAACAGTATCACAGATGGTGGATGAAAAAAATACTTGCATTCATAAACTTTCTTATCATGCAAACCATAGTGACTAAAACTTCTATGGTTCCTAAATACTTGGTTTTTGGCTATTTTGATTGTGAATTTTAAAATCATCATTCCTGTGACTCTATTGCTATATTTTGGTAATATTTACCTATATACCCACAGATTTGAAACAGGGTAGAAAGCAAGGTAGGTTCTCAATCAAATTATTTACTGCAAAAGCTCTGAAATCTCCCTGGGAGATGATGATGATTCCCTGTCTTGCTGCTTTGTGCTAGCTGAGGCTCTCTGTCTTTCTACAGTTCATTTTTTTCTCTCTATGCAAAACTTCTGTTGACAATGTACTTCACAAAGGTGTAACACAGATCCACAAAGAGGCAGGACTGATCATATCTGAAATCCCCCAATATGTAACCTTCTGCAATTTGAAAAAAAGCAGTGTTTGAAACAGGGATCACACTGACCTTGACTGCAAAAGTCCTTCCAAGCAACGGAATTTAAAAACCAATAACTGGATCCTATGCCCCCTTCATTTCAGGGCAACCACATGATATGATGCAGCAGGCACAGAGATAAGGTAAGAAATATCCCTTAATGGACTGTTAATTTATTGATCCAAAAGCTTATTGGTCTTGAAATGACCTTAACCACATTTGCCGGTAAATTCTCAATGAGTAACTGCATCTCAAAAAAGATTCTTTTAACCTGTAAGATGTGCACCCTCTTTTTTTTTTTTTGTCTCTTAGGGGTTGCTTTTACATTTTGCTTAGAGAGTCATCAAAAAGCTTCCTGGCAGCTACTGGCACACAGGTGTATAAGAGCAAGCAGCAACAGAAACTGGTTGGAGCGCGCGCGCGCACACACACACACAAACACACACACACACATTCCAAATGCAGCCCCCATGCTGAGGTCTTCTTGAATTCTCCAGGCTAACATGGAGCTTCTGGTTTTATCCTCTTTCTTGTCCCTGCGCCAAATCCATCATCATGGATTGTTTGTGTGGAAACCAGACAAACAGCCAAAACCTTACCACAATTGGGTGACACAGTTTCAAGCTGTCAAACCTTTTCTATCCCTTCCTCTCTCCTTTCCTTAAAAGTAGGTCAACAACAGCACCATATATTTTTGTGTGGCTATATATCCAAAGTCTTTTCTGAACCCAGGAATCTGTGTAGGCCAAGGGTGAAACTTGAAAGGACAAAAAGAATAAGCCCTGTGTGTCATCCATATTGCCTCCTGCCCAAGGCACCCACCCTCAAAGGGGCACTGCAATGAAACAACCCATCTGCTAACCTCAGGGGCCATGTCCTCCTTCTGCAAGCCAGTCATCTTATAGCATCTTGCTTCTTTCTGATGACAGCTATTGTCACATGTATAGGGAGGTGCACAACAAATAACACGTGTTCTCACTGAGAGTCACATTTCTCCTATCCTCAAATAACATGGCACAAAATAAAATTAAACTGTTATCTAAAATGAGAAGAGTTTCCACTGGTGGAGGAGGCAAAGCTGTTACAGAGAAAGAATCTCAAGGGCAGACCCTTGTTGTTAGAGCACATTTCAACCTGCCATTGTTCTTGGTCTAGAACTGAAGTCTATCCACGCTCTGGTCATTGGTGCTGCCTTCTGGAAAGGCTACACCCAAACCATCACCCTTTAGGGTTCTCCAGCAGACTCAGGAGTCTAAGAAAACTCTTGTTCTATGTGGCAAGCTATAAATAGCTCCACGGGCTGTGCTGATGCTTTTTTGGTCTCTTCCTGACTTTCAGGTGCTCTGTAAATTGACTTTTCTTTTGCAAGTATCTGAGCTGAGCTGGTGAGAAAACCTCTCATTCACTTGTGGTAGCTACTGGCTCCTGGAAATGGTAAAAGATGTGCATATCTGGAGAGAAGGCAGACAAAACTCTGTTTCTGGCCAGGTGTGGTGGCTTTTGCCTGTAATCCTAGCATTCTGGGAGGCTGTGGTGGGTGGATGCCTGAGCTCACAAGTTCAAGACCAGCCAGAGCCAGAGCAAGACCTTGTCTCTAAAAATAGCCTGGTGTTGTGGTGGGCACTTGTAGTCCAGGCTACTTGGGAGGCTGAGGCAGAAGAATTGCTTGAACCCAAGAGTTTGAAGTTGCTGTGAGCTATGATGCCACTGCACTCTACCGAGGTTAATGAAGTGAGACTCTGTCTCAAAGTAACAAACAAACAAAAAACTCCATTTCTACCAGGGGTTGGTGATTTTAGGAACCAGAAAATCCTGGTTTCTGAATGCACAGAAGATGAGGCTCTCAACTGTTTCCCAGATTCAAGCCTCTTCCCTCTGGTCAGGGTTACACTTCTTCCCAGAGTTTCTCTCTGAAACCTATAGGATGCATCTCAGCCATGACCCCTTGAACCCTCCAACCACTTCTTTTCTTTTTTCTTTTTTTAAGAGATATAGTCTTGTTCTATTATCAAGGCTAGAGTGCAATGGCATGATCACAGCTCACTGGAGCTTCCAACTCATGGGCTCAAACAATCCTCCCACTTCAACCTTCCAAGTATCTAGGACTACAGGCACATGCCAACACACATGACTAATTAAAAAAAAAATTTTTTTTAAAGATGGGGTCTCACTGTGCTTCCCAGGCTGGTCTCAAACTCCTGGCCTCAAACAATCCTCCTGTCTCAGTCTCCCAAAGTGGTGGGATATGATTACTGCATTAGCACTGTGCCTCACTGTGAGAGCCTCCTTTTAAGATACAGAAGCAAACATTTTCTATTTATCTTTCCTTTGATGGATACAGTCTTTGAGCTAGCCAACCTTCCAACATACTGTAAACGGGCTAATGCCAAGCAATTTTTTGCCCTTTTATGATATCCCATGTAGATTTGTCCAAAGCTTTCAAAGCAAATTATTCACCCACAAAGAAATCTTGACTTGGGAGGCACCTGTGGCTCAGTGAGTAGGGTGCTGATCCCATGTATTGAGGGTGGCAGGTTTGAACCTGACCCCAGCCAAACTGCAACAAAAAAATAGCTAGGCGTTGTGGCAGGCGCCTGTAGTCCTAGCTACTTGGGAAGTTGAGGCAAGAGAATCGCCTAAGCCCAAGAGCTGGAGGTTGCCATGAGCTGTGATGCCATAGCGCTCTACTGACAGGTGACTCAGTCTCTAAAACAAACAAACAAAAAAAGAAAGAAAGAAAGAAAGAAAGAAAAAGAAATCCTGACCTGAAAGTCAACATTTACAAATTATTAATTAACACAATTCCTGGCATTAGAGACTCATTACACTAGAGCTGCAGTGATAATCTAATTTTCCATGCAAGGACATAGAACTGCAGGAGCCCTGCAAGTCTCAGGCACAGCAAAATCATGATACGCTCCTCTTTTTATCTGTCAGATTAAATCATATGAAAGGCCCTGGTTAGTTTGTCAGCTACCCCAGAGCACATTCCAGCCATTTGACTGAGGGCTCTGAGTGAAATGGGAGTCATGCATGCCATTAACCACCATTCTCCATCATGCAAAGGGCTGGGTTCTCCCTACTGAATTCTCCCCGGAGGAAAACCTTCCATGGGAACTGGGTGGGATTCTGCAGCCAGTGTCTTGGCAGCAATGTCAGATGAGTTAAAATGGCACTGGAAAAATAAAATAAAATAAAATAAAATGGCACTGGAGGAAAACAGTCTATAAGAGATGATATTACTCTCCTCCCCTTCCCTTTCCTTTTCAAGAAGAGAGGGCACTTTACAGTTGATCAAACTGTCCCCACAACTGTGTTACTTGTTTAAATGCCATATGGGCCACATGTGGTGCTGACACTACACATCCTCACAATAGCCCCATTTCTCAAATAAAAGGACTAAGGTTGGGGGAAGTTATTTGTCCCAGGTCACATGGCTGATAAATGACATGGTTGAGACCCCAGCCCAGCTCAGTTTGGCTTCTGTACTGAAGAAACCAGGAGGAACAAATCAGAGATGGAGTTTTGCTCTGTAGGGCTCTCTAATCAATGAGCTTTTCTCCTTCTTACCGTAACGATCCCCTGACATCCTCTGTCATCAGTATCCACTGGCCCCTTAGCCACTTTCCTGCTTTGCTTTGAGAATGCCAGGTTCTACCTAACACCCTTCCAGGGTTCCTTCAACACTGGAATCAAGTGGAGAATCTGGCTGGGAAGGCCTTTCCTGATACGCTTCTACTGGTCTCGCCAACCTCATCTAAACACACACAACAGGTTAATTCCTCATTGCCTTTATGGTCTCAGCTTACATATCATCTCCTCTAGGTAGCCTTTCCTGACCCTCAAAACTAGGCTAGGTGCCCCTCCTTGTGCATCCTTCACCAGGGTGAAGCATCAGGCACATTGTACTGTGAGTTCCTGTTGCTGTGTCTGCCTCCTTGTAGCAGGCAGTGAGGGCCCTGGCAGCAGGCAATGGTTTTGTTTTCTGTGGGCTATTCACCTCCTAGTGCTATTCACAGAGAGATGTGCAGTAAATATTGTAAGTATTACCTTTGACTTAAAACATGAAATATTAAATTCAGAAAGAAAGTATGTTTTCTAAATCAAAAATATTAAGTACTCCATAATCCCAACAGTTTGGGAGGCTAAGGCAGGAGGATCACTTCAGGCCAGGAGTTTAAGACTAGCCTGGGTAACCTAGTAAGACCTCATCTCCGCAAAAAATATTTAAAAAATTAGCCAGGTGTGGCTGAGCGCCGGTAGCTCAGTGAGTAGGGTGCCAACCATATACACCAAAGCTGGCAGGTTCGAGCCCAGCGGGCCTGCTAAATAGCAATGACAACTGTGCTCAAAAAATAGCCAGGCGTTGTGGCGGGCGCCTGTAGTTCCAGCTACTCAGGAGGCTGAGGCAAGAGAATCGCTTAAGCCCAAGAATTTGAGGTTGCTGTGAGTTGTGACATCACAGCATGCTACCGAGGGCAACATAGAGAGACTCTGTCTCAAACCCCCCCCCCAACCAAACAAACAAACAAACAAGGCAGTGCAGGAAACCCAGCAGAGGCTGCTTCCCTATTCCAGCATCTCCCACTCACAGTTTTTGCAATATTCTTCTTCCCTGAGGGATTTCTAAAATATAAGTAGGATTACATCACTCACCTGCTTAAAACTTTCAGGATGAGCCCAGAGTCTAGTTCCTGGCCTCCACGGCCCTGTTCCTTTTATGCCAGACCCTCCAAGAAACCCTGCCCCAGGCAGGACTTGACCAGTGCCATTGTCTTTGAAATCTAACTGCTTGCCACAGCCCCTAACCCAGTCCTTCAAAAGCCTCTTCCGAGAGGCCTTCCCTGATCAGTCAAGCCCCCAGCTCTTCTTTCCACAGGATCCAGTTCTTCCCCTTGTTGAGTTAGCAATTTAAACAACTCTCTTCATTTATGCCGTCATTAACCAAATCCCTGTCTCCTGGAGTCGGCTGCTGTGAATTCCACCAGGGCGGAGATGTCACTCTTTTCTTCCCACCCATGAACCCACAAGTCTCGAATCTTTAGACTAGAGGCTCTCTGCTCGCTCTTTCACACACTGGAGCCATTTGGGACCCGCCCGACTCGGCTCTTTTCCACCCTCTTCTGGTGTCCATCTGTGCGGTCTCTGTGTCCCGGACCCTGTCTAGGCGTGACCTGTGAGGCCGAGGTGGACGAGTGCGCCTCTGCGCCCTGCCTGCACGGGGGCACGTGCCAGGACCGCGTGGGCTCCTACAGCTGCAAGTGTGCAGCGGGCTACGAGGGTGCCCGCTGCCAGCTGGACCTCGACGAGTGCCAGAGCCAGCCGTGCGCACACGGGGGCACGTGCCACGACCTGGTCAATGGGTGAGCGAGCTGCCGGGAGCGGGGTGCCTAAGGCGGGGGTGGAGTGCCCGGCGGACAGGCGCGCGCTCAGCCCGGTCGCGCGCCCACCCCAGGTTCCGGTGCGACTGCTCAGACACGGGCTACGAGGGCGAGCGCTGCGAACAGGAGGTGCTGGAGTGCGCGTCGGCGCCCTGCGCTCACAACGCAACCTGCCTCGAGGGTCTCGGGAGCTTCAGCTGCCTCTGCTGGCCAGGTGTGTGCGTGCGCGTGCGCAGCCCGGGGCAGCAAGGCAGGGGCGTGTGTGGTGTCCGTCTGCCTGCAACCTGTAGGAGCCTCAATTTCCTGATCTGCAAAATAGGGCTGATAACAGCGCCTGCTCCTAGGGTGCTGAGAGGAGAGCGAAGGTGTGATGCCCATGAAGCACTTGGCACAGGGCCTGGCACCTGCGAAGGGCTCAGTAATGCTGGTAATAATAGTGACCTGCTGCTGCCCAAGGCTGCGACTGTCATTCCCAACCCCTGAGTGCGTCCCTTCCTCACTGTTGATGACTATATTGCGAACTGTCACCCCTGCTTGGCCCTGGGCTGGCCTGGTGACAGCGGAAAGATGCTGCGTAGTAACCCCATGTGACCTGACACCCCGGTATGTGCACCCCCAGGCTATAGCGGCGATCGATGTGAGGTGGACATAGATGAGTGTGCGTCAGGCCCCTGTCAGCACGGGGGCCAGTGCCTGCAGCGCTCCAACCCTGCCCTCTATGGAGGAGTCCCCACCACCTTCCCCGGAGCCTTCAGCTTCCACCATGCCGCCGGCTTCCTGTGCCACTGCCCTCCTGGCTTTGCTGGTGAGCCTCCCAGTGGTACCCAGTGTCCAGGTGCACTGGGAGGGATCCCTGGTGGGCTCAAGGCTTGGCTTTGCCTGAGTCAGCACCTGTCTCTGGGCCTCAGTCTCCCTAGCTATAAAATGGATCCTTCCAGCTCTAATCTGGCTCTGAGAGTGCAGGTGGAGGTGAGAGCCACAGCTGGGCCTCTTACTTGTACAGGGGACGACTGCAGTGTGGACGTGGATGAGTGTGCCTCACAGCCATGCCTCAACGGAGGCCACTGCCAGGACCTGCCCAGCCGCTTCCAGTGTCACTGCCAGGATGGCTATGCAGGTGCCTGGGTGGGGTGGGCACCGAGACAGGGCAAAAGAGGGCGAGTAGTGGGCCTGGGGTGAGAAGGTTCCTTCTGTCTGATGTGTGGGTTGATAGGGACAAGGAGATCAGGGAGAAGGGGGTTGTGGTGGCCCAGGTGACAGCTGAGGGTGACTGAACAGGGAATTGCTTTGGATGTGGGATCAGAGGGGATTGGAGAATTTCAGAAATACTTAGGAGGGACGCCCCGTAGTCCTCACATGTGAGTGGGAGGTGTCAGGGATGATGCTGAGTTTCTGCCCTGGGTGACACTGAGTGGAGGATGATGAGTTCCATCTTGTACACACTGAGTTTAAATGTCTCTGGGGTGTCCATGGAACAGGGCTGGGAAGAGACGGGGGCTCCGAGGGCTGAGCCAGAGACTGGGGGTCAGGCATGTAATGCTGACAGCTGGGGTCATGGCAGGCTGAGGCTGCATGGAGTGAGGACAGACAGGACTTTAGACACCCGACATCAAAGGGCTGGGCCTAGGCTGGGGTCTGTGGGGAGGACGGGGACAGTGGAGGGAGAGGAGGAAAGGATAAGCATGACCTTTAGGGAGCTAGGGCCTGGTGGGCAGGAGTTGGGGGTGCAGGAAGTCTCTCCCTGCCTTGGGAGCATGCAGATGCTGAGACACAGGACACTAGTGACCCAAAGAGACTACACACACACACACACACACATGCACCGAGTATCCCTGCTCCCTCTGGAATTCCTGTGACGCCTCCCCCACGCCTGCACACATTCCTGCTCAGGCACACTGCCTCCTTTCCCTGGCTGGCTCCTGGGCACAGACGCCTCTGCCTGGGGAAGGAGGTGGTGTTCACCACCATCTCTCCTACCCTCACTCACCTGAGGGTACAGTGTCCCAGTTTGCCAACATCCCTGGAGGGCCTGAAAGCCTGACCCCATGGTCCAAGGTTCCTGAGTCCTGCCTCAGGAGTCATGGCCTTGTGGGCACCTGACACACAGTAGCCCCACCCTGCAAGCCTGGCCTCTGAAAAGTGTGAGCTGTATGTTTTTTCTTCCTTGACACAGCCCTTATGAAATAGGGGTTTAAAACCCTATCTTACAGGTGAGGCAATGGAGGCTGAGAGGTGTGTCATCTCCCAGGTTGTCCCATATCAGCAGGAACCTGGCTCCTCTCTCTTGGTTGAGGCTCAGCTGAGGGGTGATAGGGAGGGCAGATCTCTGAGGTCAGGCCAGGGGCCCGGTCCTTGCCCATCCTCCCTGTGGGCCACGCTGAGTGTGGGGGTAGCAGTGCCTGGCATTCCTGAGCCAGCTGTGAAGGAGGCAGTCAGGCCAGGCGGGCAGCTCTGCCCCCAGCCTCGGTGCCTGTCTGGGGGGAGTGCGATGGGGCTGCAGGCTCTGTGGGCCTTCCTGGAGGGATTGTGGCTCCTGGCAGGTACGGAGGACTGGGGCCTTGTGAGAGGGGAAGGTTGGGGGTTGTGGCTGGAGATTCTTGGGGAGCTGGAGTTTTTGTGGGCTGACTGGGACTAGGCCTTCACATTCTGGTGGCTTTTCTGGCCCTGGGTTCTTTCTGCAGGGACATAGGGGAAGGGCTGGCTTTGGTTTGTTTTGCAGAGGAGACCCTGGATGAACTGGAGTTGGATTATGGCCTCTTGACCCAAGCTGGGGTCATAGGACCTGGAGGGAGCTCCTGGAAGGAGGATGAGGTGGCCCCTTTGTGGGAGCCCTAGGGCAGAGGGACTGAGGGATTAGCCTGGGGGCCACTCAGAGTGTTGCAGGTGCATACCCCTCCCCCCCACACACACATTCCATTTCATTACTCTGTTCACAAAAGCCATGTGAGGCCCTTTGCAGGGCACCAAGAATGTATTCAGGCCCCTGAAGGAGATGCCAGCTGAGTATACAGATACTGTCCATGTTTTGGGGAGTTTGTGCCTGAGAGTAGAAAGTGATATAGTCATTTAGAGTTGGGAGTCAGGGAAAGTCTCTGGGTTTTTTGAATTTGGTTTTTGTAGGATGAGTAGGTGTTTGAAAGGCAAGAGAGAATGAGGCATTCTAAGCAGAAGAATAGTACGAGCAGAGCCCCAGGGGTAGGGCTTTCCAGGAAATGCCTGGGGAAATGGGCAGTTGAGGGTTTTCAGAAATCAGGGTAGAGGCTTCAGGGCCTGTTAGGGGCCAGCCCATGAGGCGTTCTTGAATGCCAGGGTGTGTGATTGGACCTTAAGCAGCAGAGGAATGTGGCCAGGTGATGTTTTACAGATAGATTCCTGGTTGCTGGTGGAGATGGATGGGAGAGGGGCTTCTGAAGGCAGGTAAACTGGAGGATCCTGCATTGAGGCCCAAAGAGTTGGCAAGGCAGGATGTGTGGGGGAAAAGAGGGGATTGGAGAATACTTAGGAGAGCGAATCCATAAGGCCACTCATTAGACATGAAAAGGGAAGGGGTACCCTTCTGACCTGGGTCCTTCAGACAACTGAGAAATCCTTTGGGAACTGATTTGGTTGATAGGTACTGAGGTCTCTACCACACAGGCATGTAAGTTCTGGGTCAAGACTATGGTTCTGGCCCTGGGTGCTACTAAAGCTTGGCCTGCTCTCTCTTGAAGGCCTGAGCTGTCAGGAAGATGTGGACGAATGCCTCTCAGATCCTTGCCTCCATGGTGGAACCTGCGACGATGCTGTGGCAGGCTACACCTGCTGGTGCCCAGAGGCCTGGGGGGGGCCCAATTGTTCTGTGCAGCTCACTGGCTGCCAAGGCCACACCTGTCCGCTGGCTGCCACCTGCATCCCTGTCTTCGAGTCTGGAGTCCACAGTTATATCTGCCTCTGCCCACCTGGTACCCATGGACCTTTGTGTGGCCAGAACACTACCTTCTCTGTGATGGCAGGGAGCCCTGTGCAGGCATCAGTGCCAGCTGGTGGCTCCCTGGGTCTGGCACTGAGGTTTCGTACTACCCTGCCCACTGGGGCTTTGGCCACTCGTGCTGGCACCCAGGACAGCTTGGAGTTGGCACTGGTGGGGGCCATACTTCAGGCCACACTCTGGAACCGTGGCACCACTGCGCTTGTCCTGAGACTGCCAGACCTGGCCCTAAATGATGGCCAGTGGCACCAGGTGGAGGTGGCGCTTCGTCCCGGGACCCTGGAGCTGCGGCTCTGGCATGAGGCCTGCCCTGCCCAGCTCTGTGTGGCCTCTGGTCCTGTGGCTCTAGCTCCTACAGCTTTGGGGGCCCCGCTGCCTCTTGGGCACTTCTCTGCCCAGCTTGGTGGCGCAGCGTTTGCGGGCTGCCTCCAGGACGTGCATGTGGACGGACACCTCCTGATGCCTGAGGATCTCAGTGAGAACGTCCTTGTGGGCTGCGAGCGCCAGGAACAGTGCCAGCCTCTGCCTTGTGCCCATGGAGGGGCCTGTGTGGACTTGTGGACTCATTTCCGTTGTGACTGCCCCAGGCCACATAGGGGGCCCACGTGTGCTGATGGTGAGAATAAGCAAAGTGGGAAGGCAGCACCTAAAGTCTGGGCTCCTCCAGCCTGCAGGCCTCATGCCCAGCACCATCTGTCCCTGCAGAGATTCCTGCTGCTACCTTTGGCTTGGGGGGCACCCTGAGCTCTGCCTCCTTTGTGCTCCAAGAGCCTCCAGCCCCCAACCTCACTGTGTCCTTCTTCCTCCGCACCCGGGAGCCCGCTGGCCTGCTGCTCCAATTCGCCAACGACTCAGCAGCTGGCCTGACAGTATTTCTGAGTGACGGTCAGATCCGGGCAGAGGCACTGGGCAGTCCTACTGTGGTGCTTCCTGGGCGCTGGGATGATGGGCTCCGCCGCCTAGTGATGCTCACCTTTGGGCCTGACCAGCTGCAGGACCTAGGGCCGCAGGTGCACGTGGGTGGAAGGCTTCTCCCTGCTGACAGCCAGCCCTGGGGTGGGCCCTTCCGAGGCTGCCTCCAGGACCTGCAACTCAATGGCCACCATCTCCCCTTCTTTCCTCTGAGGCCACTGGAGAACTCAAGCCAACCCAGCGAGCTTGGCGGCAGGCAGTTCCAGAACCTCACCATGGGCTGTGTCTCTGAAGACACATGCAGTGTAAGTGTCTAGGAGTGGGTCCTTCTCACGGATTGATCTGTCCTGCATTGAGGTTTAGCATGTCCTTTAACTGATGAGAACACTGAGGCCAAGGCAAAGTGACCTGTCCGAGTCCCACTGCTGGAGAGTGGCATAGCAGGACTTGCATTTGCCTCTTGTCTGCCCAGCTGCTCTTACCCTGCAGTGGTCCTTGTGCCTCCCTTACCCTGTCCTGGTCTGAGATAGAAATCCTGACCCAGAGGGGTGCCTGAGACTTTCTGCAGGAGCTCCTTGGAAGACAGGATCACCCACGTGATCATGAATAAAATTCCACCAACCCTAGCATTGCAATAGCCTGGTTCCTCTGGTTCCTCCCTTTGCTGACTAGGTGATCCAGGCAAGTGGTTTCACCTCTCTGAGCCTCAGTTTCCTCATCCATAAAATGGGGATGATGGTGACTTCTTCTCTACTTGTTTGTGAGGAGTACTCTGTAGTAGATGCCATTGCATTGACAGTTTTGGTGGGGTGATGTTAACTGCAGCCTGAGCCAACTCCTGCCCTCTCTCCAAGCCTGATCCCTGTTTCAACGGTGGGACTTGCCTTGTCACCTGGAATGATTTCCGCTGCATCTGCCTGGCCAACTTTACAGGGCCCACGTGTGCCCAGCAGTTGTGGTGCCCTGGCCAGCCCTGTCTCCCGCCGGCCACCTGTGAGGAGGTCCCCGATGGCTTTGTCTGTGAGTGTGTATCCCTGGCAGCCCACATGCTAGGTGCTGGGCACCCAAGCTGGTGGGGTCCCAGCCTACTCTTGGGTCTCTCTCACGAGACACTGGACAGTGGATCAGGCAAGCCAACAGCTCCAGCCCAATGTGGTGGGGCTGCTGCCTCCTGAGGGACACCGTTTCTAGAGGAGGTGAGCGTGTGCTAGGTTTTCAAGGGCAGGTCCTCAGGAAAGGTCATTTCTGGGAGGGAGAATAGCATGTGGCAAAGCCCCTGAGGTCTGAAATAGTGGAAAGGTAAGTATGGGAAGAGGTGCAGCAGGAAACGGGGTGGAGAAGTTGGTAGGGGCTTTGAAAGCCAGGCCGGGAAGCTCTGTCTCTATCCTAAGGGTAGCCGGGAGCCACAGGAGGGTTTTATGCAAGGTGGGGGAGGAAGGGAAGAGGGGGAGCCCACCATCAGGTTCGCATTTAAAAAAGATGACTGGCTGTAGTGAGGAGAAACCTCAGTGATGATGTGGGCAGCTTCATGGAGGAGGGAAGCAGGAGATTCTTCCAGGGGGTTAACGTTGGCGGGCATGTGATGTGGAAGCTAGTGAGGGCGTGTGGTCTCCCTGGCCCTGGCCAGGAACTGGTCCTCTGGAGGTAGAGAGCACGAGGGGTGGAAGGGTGAGGGTGGTGGTGGGCGGCTGCAGTTTCCCAGATTAGATGTCGGTGCGTGCCTGTAGCAGGTGGGGGAATGGGGTGGCAGATGGGACCAGCCATTTGCTGGGGCGGGGGATGATGGCGTTGAAGGCTCCCGTAGGCCATTCCTTGACGTTCTCTCTCCCTGCAGGTGTAGCCGAAACCACATTCCGTGAGGGGCCTCCAGCCGCGTTCAGCGTGTCGACAGGGCGCTGGCTCAGCGGTGTGTCTCTGGCCTTCCGCACGCGCGACCGCGAAGCCTGGCTACTGCGAGCGGCAGCGGGCCCCCAGGCCGGCGTGTGGCTGGCAGTACGCAACGGCTCTCTCGTAGCCGGTGTGCGGGGCCGTGGCCTGCCCGGCGCTGTGTTGCCTGCGCCCGGGCCTCGCGTGGCGGACGGTGCCTGGCACCGCGTGCGCCTGGCCATGGAACGCCCGACGGCTGCTTCTTCACGCTGGCTGTTGTGGCTGGACAGCGCGGCGACGCCCGTGGCGCTGCGCGGGCTGGCCGGCGACCTTGGCTTCTTGCATGGGCCGGGTGCCGCCCGCGTCCTGCTGGCCGAGAACTTCACGGGCTGTCTAGGGCGCGTGGCGCTTGGTGGCCTCCCACTGCCCCTAGGGCGGCCGCGGCCCAGCGTGACCCCTGGCCCCCAAGAGCACTTTGTGGCCTGGCCGGGGTCGTCGGCGGTGCGCCTGGGCTGCCGCGGCGCGCCAGTGTGCGAGTCCTCACCCTGCCTGCACGGCGGTACCTGCCGAGACCTCTTCGATGCCTTCGCCTGTGCCTGCGGGCCGGGCTGGGAGGGCCAGCGCTGCGAGGCCCGCGCCGACCCGTGTCGCTCTGCACCCTGCGCCCGCGGCCGCTGTCACGTCCGCCCTGATGGTCAGTTTGAGTGCCGCTGCCTACCCGGCTTCGTTGGCCCACGCTGCAGGTGCGACGGCTGGTTGGGATCCTGGCCGGAGCCTTGGCCGGAGCCCAGCGGGTTCCTGGCTGGCAGGGGGTGGGGGGCGCCAAGAG
This sequence comes from Arctocebus calabarensis, assembly GCA_963573935.1. Classification (NCBI taxonomy): domain Eukaryota; kingdom Metazoa; phylum Chordata; class Mammalia; order Primates; family Lorisidae; genus Arctocebus; species Arctocebus calabarensis. The sequence continues at coordinate 36,042 of CAUYON010066385.1, read as the reverse complement.
GATCCTGGAGGGAGGATCTCTGGGGTGGGGGGTGGGGTAGAGGGGGTCTATGGTGCTGGCTGCGGATTGGCTGCCTCTGTGGGTGAGTCACTTCCATGCCCTTATCTGTGAAATAGGGACTACAGTTTGATAACTTTACCAATAACACCCCGATCAAAATCCGCCTGATTACATTTGCGTGTTAGATAAAAACGCCCTGTATGGGAGCGGGGATAGCTGGGTCCAGAGTCTGTTAGCTTGAGGCCTCCCAGCAGAGCCACGTGCCTTAACTGTTCATCCCTGCTAGGCTGGCCCGTCCATGCAGAAAGGTGGTTGGTCTCCCTCCTTCCATCTGGCCTCCACTCCCCACCCTCTGCAGCCGACTTTTCGCATGTGTCTAAGGAATGTCAGGCCAAAATTCTGTGTTTAGGAGCATGTCTTTGTTCCAGTAGAGTCCTTACACGTTGTTGGCTTCTGAGAGGGAAAGTTCCCAGCACCCCAGGTCCACAGTTTGTACCCTTTTGGGGTGGAGGTTCTGAGTGACAGCCTCGTGTCTCTGCCTTCTCACCTCAGACATGGCTCTCATGACTGGTTTCGAGGTCTGCAGGAGCTGGGCCCTGAACCCCAAGAGGAGAACACAGGCTTGGGTGGCCTGCAGTCAGGGGGTGGGGAGTGGACAGGGTCCAGACATCCTGCCGGCTGCAGCTTCTCTTTCCCCCAGGGTGCCTGTTTTGCCTGAGGAATGCAGCCTGAACCTCACCTGCCCCTGTGAGGGTGGGCCCCAGGGTGCCAACTGCAGCTGCCAGGAGGGCTTTGCTGGCCAGAGGTGGGTCTGGGGCCAGAGGTTCTATGAGGTGGTCTGGTGAGCGTGGAGATCTGCCCCTCCAGCTGGTCACGGGCAGTGGCTCCTTATTTACTTCCTCATCCCTCGCTGGCATCACAGTGCTGGACAGCCTACCATTGTCACTTGAGGCTTTTCCTCCTGGATTTCCAGGACCATCTGTGTCATGCAGACCCCTGCTATGTGCAGTGGTCACCTGGTGGTGTTTCTTAGAGCCAGGTCCTCAGCTCACTTGTGTCAGGACCCCCTGGGGAAACCACAAAAGCACAGATTTGGGCCTCCGGGTGGTGGAGTCTGGTCACCTACCTTCACACACACAGGCACCCTGGTCACTGACGGCGAGTTCTTCTCAGTCACCAATGCTGGGAGAAGGGGGGTGGCGGGGGTGCAGATCATATTCAGCTTTGGTTACCTGGCAGGGCCCAGCCAGGCAGGAACAGGGTGTGTGGACAGTGGATGGGTAAGCTCTGATTCTTGTTGGGGGAGCAGGAGAGAGCCATGAGGGGAGTAGCTTTCTCAAACCCCTCCCTCACCAGGTGTCGGGTCCCTTCCCTGCCCTGTGAAGCCAATCCATGCTTGAACGGGGGCACCTGCCGGGCAGCTGCCGGGCTGTCTGAGTGTATCTGCAGTGCCAGATTCTCCGGCCAGTTCTGCGAAGTGGTGGTGAGCAGTGCTGAAGGGGGCTGGGGGCCTGACAGAGGCCAGTTTGCAACTTTGGTGGGATGATGTTGGGAGTGGTGGTGGATGGACCCTGTGAAGCTTTGTCCTGGACTATTCCTGTCATGGGTGGGAGTGGCAGGGAAAGGAGACTCAGGTCCCTTCCTCATTCCCCACACAGGAGGGGTTTTCATTTTAGGGATGGCTTTGGGCACAAGGCTCCTGGCCAGGCACAGGTCAGGGGCTTCCACACAGTGCCCTGAGGAGAGGCAATGGGGACAGGTGGGCTCTCCCAAGGCTCATCTTGGATCAGGATTCAGGGCCCAAAGGATCTTGGAGTTCTAGGACTTAGGTTGGTGAATCCAAGAGCCTGCAGTCTTCAGGGCTTTCTGAGCTGGGGTCCTGGAGTCAGAAGACCCAGGCAGCCCTGCTTTCTGAGCTAGGCAGGCCCTGACCTCAGAGAGGCTCAGCTGAGGAGGGGCTGGACAGAGGGGGCAGGAGACACTGGAGCTGCAACCTATCCCCACCCCCCATAGAGGGGTAGTGCTGGTGGGAGGGCGACTCAGGAAGGGAAGTCTGGGACTAGCCTTGGTCTCCACAGGCTTCTGGCAGTCCGAGTCATAAACCTCAAATCCCTCTGCTTTTGGGGAATGTTTCCTTTCAAGCTGAACTTTTACAGCCTCTGACTCCCCACCCCCAACCCTCCTCCCAGGGCAGGGGGAGGAAATGACTTTACAGAAGCACCCAGGGGTGGAGGCCAGCAAGGGCCCTTTCAGAGCTGTGAGGAGCTCACCTCCATTGCTTTGGGACCACTTCCCCAGTACAGGGGACCCAGGTCACAGTGGGTTTGAGAAACACCTCAAGGTACAGAGGGAGGGCCAGTGAGGCTGAGACCCTGTGGCTCTGGAATCCTGTTATTCGGAGACTTAAGAATTCCAGGTGTGTAGACTCTTTGATGGGGTACCCTGGGAGTCTGCAATTGGAGATGAGGAGGAGCTTTACTGGGTCCCCCAAGGCCTGATCTGAGTCTCCCAGGGGCAAGCTCAGAGTGACCCCTCAGGAAGGCAGGTGGATTCGGACCTTCCTATAAGCTGGGCTTGGCCGCCCTGCTCCTGCTCAGCGTCATCAGATGCATGGTGCACAACACACCCTGGGGGTTCTGTCAGTGTCTGGCTTCTAGGCCTGACCCTCTAGGCATGACCTGTGTTGTACAGGACTCTCCTTGCTGTGGCTATGACAGGTGGCTTCCTTGCACCTGTTTGCACAGGTTATTTCTTGCTACTTCCCTAGGAAACCTGCTCCCAGCTCTGATTTTTCTCTGAGCAGGTCTTTGTGCCTCCCTTTTTCCTCTCCGAGGGACCTGGGGCTCCCCTTCTCTGTGATCTCGGGCCTGATTGTGTGTCTCTTGCAGAAGGGCGTGCCCCTGCCGCTGCCGTTCCCACTGCTGGAGGTGGCGGTGCCTGCAGCCTGTGCCTGCCTCCTTCTCCTCCTTCTGGGCCTCCTCTCAGGGATCTTGGCAGCCAGAAAGCGCCGTCAGTCTGAAGGCACCTATAGCCCGAGCCAGCAGGAGGTGGCTGGGGCCCGGTTGGAGATGGACAGTGTCCTCAAAGTGCCACCTGAGGAGAGACTCATCTAGGCCAGCCTGGCAGTCAGTGCCAGCACCCATGAGGTCCTGAGTGATTCCTACCTGGAGACTCAAGGAGGCTGCTTGTGGGGCCTGGGACGCTGCTGGAGAGGTGTTCCCTTGGCTGGTAGCCCCTGCCTCTGCCCCATCGTGGACTCAGGAAAAGGGGAAGCAACTCAGGGAAATAGAGAGGGACCTGGCGAGGGCGTGGACATCTCCATCCGACCCAGGGTTTTGCCTCAGCAGGCGACTGTGCATGGGAGGGCACACGTGGGTGCTCATGGTGTGTGCAGGAGTGTGTGAGCGTGCGCCTGAGTCGTGTCAGTAGATCTGGTGTCGGTATTCTGATGGGGCTCCTGGGCTTGTCTGTTTCTTTTGCTGTGTGTGTGTGTGTGTGTGTGACTGAGTAGTGGGTGGAGGTGAGCCTGGGGAGGAGGCGACTACGCTGTGAAGTTGATTTTTGTAACACTGGATGGGGTGGGGGTGGGGACGAGCAGGGCTTGCCCAAGCACCAAGGCCCCGGCTCCCACATCTCCTACCCCCTGGGGCTGCCCCTGCCCTGGAGGCAGCTAGAAGTCTAGGGAGGCCCTTAGTGTTGGCCACATGGGCTCTGGGAACCCAGAACAAATCCTCCTTGAGGTAGATGTCTCTGCCCAGAGCCAGTCATGCAAGGGAGCCACAGACCCAGCCCGCCCCATGCCTGTGCGGGGCTGGTCAGCAGGAGCACAGGATAGGCTTCTCTGAGCTTCCCACCTTGCTGCCAGTCCTTTGTGGAATGGGGAAGGCACCCCCTGCCTACCTCACAGGGCTGTTGTGAGGATCAGACAGGGGAGTGATGGGAAAAGAACTCTGGAAGTTGTAAACTCCTGCCTGATGTGAAGGACTGTCTGGGTGTCCTTTTAGGTGTCTGTGTCCCCTCTGCTAGCCAGGGTTGAGGAAAGGGGGGTAGTGGCCTGCCTGAGGTTCAGCAAGAAGGCCAGAGCAGAGGCGGGTAAGGATGAAGGAGCAGCCCTGCCCACTCCAAGTCCCCAGTTCACCTACTCACCCTCTGGTTCTCCAGCTCTCACCCTCCCGAGTAGCCTGGCAAAGTCACACCTTCACCTGCAGACTAGTGGCCTCTGTATCTGGCTGTCGGGAGGATTCAACGAGGGGACTCGAGGAAGCCCTCCGAGTTGTTTGGTACCGCCTCTGTGTGGGACTGGTCCTGCAGGGGCTGACTTGGGGAATTTGCTGCTTGCAGTCCTTCCCTGGTGATGCCCATTACTATGACCTTTGAGCCCAGAGAGGCACTTGCCTGAGGGCCTGGCCTCCTGTGAGCTTCATGGGGTCCCTTTTGTCTGATTTGGGGATGTGCTCTTTTATCCATTTCTTAGGCCAGCAACTCCTGTGACTGAGGTTTCCAGGTGCCAAGGCCAGGAAGTCCTTTTGCACCTTTTTTTCTTGACACAGAGTCTTGCCCAGAGGTACAGGACCCTGGCCTCACCCTGGCTCACAGCAACCTCAGACTCCTGGGATCAAGCAGTCCTCCTGCCTTGGTCTCCCCAGTAGCTGAGACAAGAGGTGCCCATCACCATGCCTGGCTAATTGTTCTATTTTTAGTAGAGATTCTTGGTCAGGCTGGTCTCCAACTCCTAACTGCAGAGATCCTCCCACCTTGACCAGTGTTAGGATTATAGGTGTGAGCCACTGTGCCTGGCCCCTTTTGCATTTAGTTGGCAGTTTAAGTTTTCCTTGTCACTTCAGCCAGCTCTGAGGAGGCACAGGAGTCCAGTGCGAGGTGGAGCCATGTAACAATGGGGGGACTTGCGCAGGGGAGGGGATAGGGATATGGCAGAGGCTGTGATACAGAGCTATCTTTTGGATGTGGGGCCACCTTTCTCACAACTTTCTCCACTACCTCTAGGAAACTGGAGAGGAAGCGTCATCTGGTACCCTCAACTTAGTCACAGCCAGCTCCTACTTTAGTTTGTTGAAATCAGGAATTTGGCAAACCTATTAGCTACAGATGCCTCAGACAGTTTATGTGGAACCTCCAACATACAGACAAAGCTGGCTGCTCTTCGGGGGGGGGGGGACATGTCATTCTGCTCTCCCCTTGCTCCTGTGGGTTCTGGGTGCCTATCATTTTCAGGGTGAGCCATGGGAGGGGAAATATAGCCAGGTCATACTTCCAGTGGTCCAGATTGCGCCTTCAAGCACAAACATCCAGCAGAGGGCACATCCCAAGGCTTTGCTCTTGCTAATGGGAGATCTGTGTGGGTGCCTTGCCAGGTATCCCCTTGAACTTGTTCTTTACTAGAGCCTGGGTGCCCTTAACACCTTTGGTGGCCTGCAACCTGCTCTATGGTCCCAGCAAAGCTGTGCAGGCCTATCACCAGGCCAACTCTGTGCCCTGTTTATGAAGGGCAAGAGTGGGTGGGTCAGGCCCTGGCTGGGCATGGGCACTCTGCACCTGGCCTCCACCTCTGTGGAGGGGAGGTGAAGATGCTGAGAGCCCATCTGGAGCCTCTGCTCTCCACACAGCTCCTTCAAGGACACAGATGCCAGCCTTTTCCCTAAGAAGATTTTATTGAATGCACACACAAAGTTCGTCCTTGGGTTTGCAAGTTCAATCCGGCAAGTGAAGAGACAGCGGTGCTCACGTGAACACGGAGCCCTTGCCACCAGCCCAGCACAGCCAGGGAGACCATGGGGTCTCCTGCCCTGGGGCTGCCCAGCACCTCTTTTCTTATCTTCTGACCTGCCCCACACGGGCCCAGAGGTCTGTTCAGGGGTAGAACTGGAATCTGTGCTGAAACACAAAGTGCCTGGGAGGTGCCCACTGGCGTGACACGGCTCCCCCAGCAGCCAGAGAACACTCACTAGGTGGTAAGAGGAGACCTGCCCAGATGGGTCACTGTTGGCCCAGGAGGAGCTGTGTGCTGGGCTGGCCATCAGGCTTTACTGAACACGCACAGAAGCCTCTCAGACACAGAGGGGGCTTCCTGGGCTGACGGGGACCTCCAGGGACCCCCTTAGCACTATCAGACATCCCTGGGTAGACTGTGTGTCTGACCATTCACAGAATAGGAAATGAGAAATCAGGTCAAAATGCTCACAATTTCCTGGATGTCTCAGATGGTTGTTTTCTTAAATGGTTGGGCCATACTTTAACTTGGTTTATGGAAATGAATCAATTTCAAGATCCATCAAATCAATAAGGTAAAAAGAAAAAGAAAGATAAAAGAAACAATAACAAAATATTTCAATCTAACTTTGGTGATGTTGGCCTCAGGAATTTCTGTGCTGGCCAGAAGCTTTAGACAAGTGGGGAGGGACAGGGTTCTGGAGCTCTTCCTGCCTCCTGGGTGAAAGAAGGCTCTAGCCCACCGGAACCCTGAAGAAGGGGCTCAGGGCCATTGTCCTGTCCTAGCCGACATCAGAATGTGGCATTAAGCTTAGCCTTTGAGTTGAAATCTGGGTCATTGCTTCTTAGCTCTGCCCAGGAAGTCCCAAGTGACAATGGGCTGAGCCTGGCTTTGACAGTGACAGGAGAGACAAGGAGAACTGGAGGTATCAGAGTCACAGAGGGTTGGATGAAGGATGAGGATTCCTCCTAACACACTCAGATTTGTGGGTTTCTATTTTTCTTCTACAAATCTGAGTTGCTGGTGCCCCAGCCCCATGCAGGGTGGCTGGGGCTGGGTTTGGCTATCAAAAGGGAGCCCAAGATCCTTCAGAGCCCAGATCCTACCAGGCCAGAAACAACTGAAGTTTGGGGTTGGGGTGAAGACTCAGGAAAGAATGCATGTGCATATTGCTAGAGAGGGTTCGGAAATGCCACGCCTGGTATATCCTCCACCTGGGAGGAGCCCTGACTTCAAACCCCCAAATCACCTGTGTCTCGTGCAGACGAGCTCACACTTGAGGGTTACACTGATGCCTGTGCCTGTCCAGGTGGGGTGTGCAGGGCTGGGCTGCAGGAGGGACAGGAGAGCTGGCTCAGGAGGAGCCTTGTAGGATATTTCCGGGGGAAAGTGGGTAGGACATGGTCTGGGCAATCACTGGCTCAGCTGACCTCATTAGTGCAAAAACCCAGTCAGGGTGCTGAGGAGGGGCCGTGCCGGGCGGGACGGGTGCCCAGGAGCTGGGTTGATGCTGAGGCCCAAACTGGCACTGTTCCTTCAGAGATGGGCAGTGGTGTGGAGACCAGGGCCATGGGGGGGTGGCAGAGATGGGTCCCACCCTACCCACCAGCAGAACCTGGGTAGACCGAGCAGCAGGGGGCCCCAAGGCCACAGCTGTGGGCAGCACACACTTGGTTCTTGGCTCACCCACCCTCAAGGCCTGGCTCACTCGAAGGTCTCCCATTGCTTCCTGAGCTGCTCCACAGAGCCTGGGCCCGGGGCCAGGCTTGGGCTCACGTCTTGCTTGGTTTTCTGTAGCAAATCCTCAAAGGGGTCTCTGGCCTGTTGAGGAGCAGAGGGCCTCAGTGCTGACTCCAGGCCCTGGGGGGGTCTGGGAGGCAAGAGGGGGGGGTCTCCCGGCCTCAGGGCCAGCCCCTGCTTGGCCTCAGTGGCCCTGGCACTTGAGCGGGCCAGGGGCAACGTTCGGATCCTTGAAGGCGCAACTGCTGGGGGCCCCAACGGCTGTAGGGGGCTGGTGTGGGCACCCATGGGCATCTGGCCAAAGAGGTTGGGCATGGAGAGGGCAGACAGGTTGGGCTGAGATCTGTGAGGGGCGCAGAAGCCAGCACCAGACAGCAGGAGGCCCGGTGCAAAAGCTGGCCCCAGGGAAGCGGAAGGGGCCCCAAAAGGCCCGGATGTTGTGGCAATCAGGGGCAGGGCAGGCGGGGTTGCTGGCTGGACAAAGGGGTTGAGTGGATGCTGTGGGAATGGAGCAGGGGTCCCTGCAGGGGGGAAGTTGTACTGGGGAGTGAATGGGGTGGCTGCATTTCGGGCAGCAGGGCATGGTGGCTGGGTGCTGCCTGGCCAGGCTGTGCTAAGTGGGTCGAGGAGAGCGAGTAGGGCGTCGCTGCTTGTGCCTGCAGCTGCTGGGGCCGGGCTGAGTGGCTGGGGCAGATCGGTGGAGCCCTGGGGAGCAACACTGGGGAGGAGCCCCGGGAACAGGGCTGGGCTCACAGTGGTTCGCCTCTCCTGATCTGTCTGCAGCCGCTCTGAGAAGTCACCGAGTGTAGTGCCGGCAGCCTGGAGCTTGGCTGGGCGGACAGTGGGTGGGGGAGGCACGATGCCCAGCTCTGGGGTCTTTCGGCCCTGGGGCCGGGGAATGGTGATGCTGCCCAGAGTGGGAGTGGGTGCCTCCTCCTTGTCACCAGGGTTCTGGATGCTGTCTCGGTTCTGGGGCCTTCGGGGCAGGGTTGTGGAGTTCCCGAGCAGGACCAAGGGCTTCTCAGGGGAGGCGGCTGGGGGCTTGCTGGGAATGGCCATGTCATCCTGGCCCAGGCTCCACAGCTTGTTGTACGGGTGGGTGAGCTTCAAGGCCATCATCATCCCACGGCTCCTCTCGCTCCCACCCAAGTCCAGCCTCTGTTGGGAGGGAATGAGGGAAACAGTGACCACAGGCTGACCTGGGACAGTCAGGAAGGAAGAGTGTGCCCATTTCTATGGCTCTCTTATATGCCAGGCATGTGATCCAAGGCGTGTGGCTAATTAACTCCCGGGAAGTAGAGGAATTGGGGACTATCAGGTTACCAGCAGAGAACTCCAGTCTGTCTGGACTCCACTCACTGTGCGGCACAAAGGGATTCGAGACAAAGCTTTTGTCCTTTTACACCAGTGGTTGCCTAGTAGTTTTAGAAGAGTGACTCTATCTCCCTCAGGCCCATTTACTTTTCAGAGTGAGTGGCACCTTCTATCACTTGTAAGCCCAGAGGTTAGGTGAGGCCCAGGGCCTGGGGGAAGCCAGGCTGGCTAGGGAGAAAGTAGGAGGACCAGACTCGAGTCCTGGCTCTGCCACTTACACGCTACATGACCTGGGCGAGTCACTCCCCTTCTCTTTGCCTGAGCAGGGCGTACTCATGAATTACTAGAATGGTAGGAGCTTTGTGAATCCTACAATGGCACCCCATGACTGCAAAGTCAGCAGCTTCTACTTGCAAGTGAGGGAATTGAGGTGCAGAGGGGATAGGGTAGTTTAGGACTCAATGGATATCAGTAGTCACACAGGAATAATCCAGAATGTGGAATTTTGATCTAAAAGCTCTTCTCAGGAGCCTTGGTGGAGATAGGAACAATCCTAGTTCTATCAGGGCTAAAGCCCTGCCTGCAGGTCCCGGGGCTGAGTGGCCTGGAGCACAGGCCCCTCTTTGATGGCTGCATAGAGGGAAGTGGGGGACACCTTTCCACCAGGCTCCAGCATCTTCTTTAGTGATCATGGCTAGGTTGTTGGGTGGGGTTTGCAGTCAGATTGACCCAAAGCATTGTCTGAGGTCCTTGCAAGAGTCAAGGTTTCTCCTTTGGTCTCTTATGCCATCACATGGTGACCTACCTCAGGTGTGTAAAACCCCCATCCCCAGCAGACACCTTCCCTGCCACACCATACCTGATAGTCAAAGGTCCCTGGAGGCTCTCTCAGGTCTTTGGGAGCCCGAAGGTCCTCCAGGCTTTTGGCCTGGCCCAGTGGCTGCAGAGGGGGCTCCACGTCCAGGTTGCTGAAGACGTCTTCCAGAAGGTCAATGCTGGCGGCCCTGTCAGGTGGAGCTGGGGCAGGGCCCAAGGGCTTCCGTGCTCGCTGGTCTGGACTCTCTGCCTCATCACCTTCTGCACTGTCTGACTCTTTGAGTGTCCGATAGGGCTGTGGCCTGGGAGGAGACAGAGCAGGTTCAATTCTCCCACCCAGGGCCTTCATGGAAGAATGTGGACCCTGATAATGTCCAGTCCTTCAGAGTGTGCCCAGGAGCCTTCAGGACAGGAGAGTGTCCTGGATACCCATGTGGGCAGATGTCTAGGTGGCAGCAAGTGTGCAAGCTGGCCATTGTGACAGACGTAGGGCTGTGACATTGGGCAAGTTGCTTTGGCTCTCACACTGAGGGGACCCACTTAGTTGCCTACAAACCACAGCTCGTTCTATAAAACTGGCTAAAGGGGTTACAAGTCATTCAGACAAAGTATAGGGGACAGAAGAGTGTGGCAGGCAGGCAGATGTGCTCCAGCTTCCACACTGGGTGCTGACAAACAGCCTGCAGAGCTGGGTCCTGTGAACAGCTCACAGGGAAATGAGCTGCTCCCAGAGGGCAGTGCCCAGAGTGCGCCAGGATCTTTAGAGGACTTGCCTGGGCCTCAGCTGCTGTTGACCTTGGTTCCAGCTTTGTGCCATCTCTTGCTACTTAACCTTTCTGAGCCTGAGCTGCTCAGGCGGTGGCGGTGATTACATGAGCAAATGTAGTCCCTGGCACTGGCACCCAGCAGACATGCAGAGGCTGGTTACAGCATCAATAACCCACCAGTGAGTGTGGTCATCACTTGGGCTCTGTGGCAGCTTCCTATACATAACGTGCTTCAAAACCTTGCAGTTGGCCCAAGCGTAGGTAACCAAGGGTTCCACGCACCTTCCTTTCCCCCAGGGCACCACTGGGTATGTTAGGTAGAGGCAGTGCCTGGGTAAACTCTGACCTCTAGTGGAGTCTCCGCGGAACTGCACCTTGTGGCCACTTAAGCTCCAGGCGGGGATAGGGGGGGCCCTGGGTCCGGCGGAGACTGCGGGCGGTGCTGGTAAGGTGGGGGAGGGCGCCATCTGCTGGTCTGGAGCAGGACCGCACCGAAGGCCCACGGAAGGTACTCGGGCGGGGACAGACGCCCAACTAGCCCCAGGGACTTCCGACGACACAGTCTCCCCAAAACAATGCAAACTGCTCATGAAGGAGGACTTACACCTCCACTTTACGGATAAGACATAGAAGCTCAGTTAAGTTAACTCCAAGCACCGGGAAGAAATGGAAATGGACTTCAAAAATCCCTCACTTACGCTGACCCAGGGATTAAAGATCCTTTAACTTTGAACACAATGAGAGGGAGAAAGAAAATTTAGTCAGTGTTCTTAAACTTCATGAAAGAGTGTTCTTTTTGGCTCATTTTGTTTTGAGTTAGGATGGGCCAACTACTTTTTAAACACACACATTGGCCTCTGAGGTCATGGGTGAAGTTAGGAAAATGAGCCTTAACGCGTCAGTTAATTCAAAAAGAACCTGATGGGGCTGGGCCTTGGCTCAACTTGCTGGGGTCTTCGGTGGTAGGTAGGTGTTACCCAAGTAGGGTGCCTTTTTCTGGGAGGTGATTTTAACATGTGGATGACTATTTCTTATTCCAAGGATTCTATTTTTATTCTAATTAGCAATGGAAAAATAAGGAATTCATTAAAAATATGCTATCACAGGACAAGATGAATTTTTAAAACACTTAAAAGAAAATGTCTGGCCAGCTGCAGTGGCTCATGCCTGTAATCCCAGCACTTTGGGAGGCCAAGGTGGGTGGATTATTTGAAACCAGGAGTTCAAGACCAGCCTGGGCAACACGACGAGACTCTGTCTCTATAACAAAAAATTAAAAATTTGACTCGGCGCCTGTGGCTCAACAGGCTAAGGCGCCAGCCACATACACCTGAGCTTGTGGGTTCGAATCCAGCCTGGGCCCGCCAAACAACAATGCCAGCTGCAACCAAAAAAATGGCCAGGCGTAGTGGCAGGCGCCTGTAGTCCCAGCTACTTGGGAGGCAGAGGCAGAAGACTCGCTTGAGCCCAGAATTGGAGGTTGCTATGAGCTGTGATGCCACGGCACTGTATCCAGGGTGACAGCTTGAGGCTCTGTCTCAAAAAACAAACAAACAAAAAAAATTAAAAATTAGCTGGCCATGGTGGCATGTGCCTGTAGTCCTAGCTATTTGGGAGGCTGAGGTGGGAAGATTGCTGGAGCTCCGGAGTTTGAGGTTCAGTGAGTTACAATCGCACCATTGCACTCCAGCCTGGGCAACAATGAGACCTTGTCTAAAGAGCAAGTCTAAAGAGAAAGATTCAATGCACACAAATGGTGGCATGTGACACTTGGGCAAGGCTGACTTAGCCTACCACTTTCTAAGGAGGACATGAGGACGGGATTGACTTGCTGAGGTCTGAGGCGACCTGGTCACCGGAAAGAGCCAGGACCTTCTGTGGGGGAAGTCGTAGGAGGCAGTGCAGTCTGGGATTTATAAAGTCCCCAGAGGAAACCAGGGTGGGGACCTGACACAGGACTTCTGCTGGGGTTTAGGAATAGGAAGGGGCTGTGAAGGGAGGGAGGCAAAATCATTTCCTCTTCTGTAAGATTTTGAAACAATCACTACACCGAAAGGCTGTGGTGAGCACTGTGGGCGTTCAGCAAAGGGCAGTTTCCCTCCTCTTAAGGTTCCCGGAAAAAACACACATCCTTGCTAACAAATGAAAGCAGACAAAAGCTGTCGCTCTGCTCAATCCCAGCTCTGAAAAACTTGTGCGTGGAGGGGTAAGAACTGGCAAAGGTAGGACTACAATGGCTTAACTTTGGGGGGCAGCTGGATTGTAGGGGAATAGTTTTTTCTTTTATAAAATTGCTATTTGTAACTGGTATGAGGCTTAGGCTATAAATAATAATGATAAAAATTATCTGTAAAAAGTCAGGCAGATCAGAACATTTGGGTATGCTGCATTCCATATTAGTAAAGTATTTTTAACTTAAAATCTGACTTCTCATCTCCATGGCTTTCCAAGATGTGCTGAGATAAACAAGGACTTACAGATCACCAGTTGCACTGATAATCAAGCCCATTTTCCCCTTATAAGGAAAAGGACCCCTACTGCCATCTCACCCTGTCACCCACTCCATCGGCACAGCCCCCATAAAGCTGGCAGAATGATGCCCCGAGAGGAAGCACATGGAGGTGGCATCCAACCCAGCATGGTGGCACTGGGGCACCAGCAGGCAGCAGCTCCAAATACCCCTCCCCAAATACCCCTCCCCCCACGCCAGGGCAAGCAGCACCCCTCCCCCCTCACATGGCCCAGGAGAGTCACCAAGCTGAGCTCAGGGAAATGGAAGAAGGAAGGAGAGACCATTCAAAGGGAGCAGAGAAGAAAAAGCTCTCGGTGAAGCCAGAGCTCGGGCCCTCTTCCCGCTGGCATTCATCATCAGAAGAGTCTTCGGAGAGGAAGACCGCATAGTGTCTCAAAGGCTTTACCAGGCTGGGGCAGAGGAAGACAAAAGAGAAAAGAAAAGGCAGTTAGGGGGTGCCCTCGGAACCCCACATGCAGGTGGCCCAGCTGGGGGCTCCTGGGAAAAGGCCAGAGGCCCAAGGTGAGGAAGCTGGTCCCAGATGCAACAGAAGCTGGATTTGTCCTGTGCGTGAAGAGCCTTAAACTCATGGTCTGCCAACTACGACCTAGACATTCCTGTTCCATTTGGATAACTCTAAATGTAGCAAAGAGTTATGCCCAAAGATGTTCATGTACGTAATATTAAAACACAGACAACCTAAATTTTCAGCAAGAGAATCTACACAGAGAGCGAATGGTGTCTTCCCATGAAACATAATGTTTATAAAGAACCAAGATGCAGAAGCGTAATTATACTGCATTTTGTCTTCTCTACTTAAGGAAAAATGCATAGAAAAGAAAGACTGGAAAAGCTACGTGTCAGTAATAGCTGGTGGGATCGCAGGTGATTTCTATGTCTTACTCATTTTCTACAATGAGCATATCTACTTCAGAAATTGGGAAAAAATAAAAAAAAAAAGAAAGAAAAAAGTGAGCCATGCGGAAGGGCACTCGTGAGAAGGCCCTTTTCTGATTAGCGGCTGCTCTCTGGAGTTTCCCTCAGATGCCTCTTCAGAGAGTCTTTTTCATCTGTGATGTGGAAATTAAATATTCATTGTTATAAAAAATGCATCTCCCTTGTCAGCCACCTGTGAGCTCTACCTCCATAAACACAAACACAAACACAGGCCAGAGAAACTTCACGCCGGGCTTCTATGAATTATATACTGACCAGGCCCTGGATAGAGGACTGGACTGGGCAGACCGGGGTTCAAATCCTGCCTTGTGTGCCAGGGAGCGGATGCCACATGCCCCTGCTCGCTCTGAGACAATAGTGACTTTAGGGAGGGGAGGGGTCGGTGACACTGGGTGCCTGAGCAGGTCTCCCCTCTCTCCTCACCCCCACAGCCAAAGCAGGCTCCTGTCTTCACTTCATGTGACAGAATTCCTTTAAGGTTTTTTTTTCAGAAAAGGGCATGAGAATCACAGCTAGACGGTAAAGGAGGGACAATAGCTGCCCCATGATTGGGTGAGTGGGTTGTGACTGTTGTATCCAGAGCTGACTTCCTACACTCTCACACCAGAACTTGTATTTCCTGGCATTGTCCCTGGGGGCTGATCAGGAGAAGAGAAGCCACTAGCTGAGTGAGGGTCACACCCTGGGAGGAGGAGGGTTTCGCAGAACTTGGCTCCTCTCTGCTTTCAGATACCTGGCAGGCTGGTAGGGGCAAGCACACCTCAGCCCTTCTGGACTAGGCAGGGCATTGGCCTGGAGGGTATTTTCTTAAGGGCTTAGCAGAGATGGGCTAAGGAAGATCTGACCTTGGGAATGTGCCCTAGCCAGCCAGGGGCCAGGCTGCTCACCCGTGCCACTTCCACAGCAAACAAGGCAGATCGGGAACCCCTCCCCTCCACACACAGCCATCAGAGTCTGTTTTAGATTAGAAACCCAACCTTGTCACTCTCCTGCTTAGAAACTGCACTTCTGCCATCCCGAATCACAATTTTGCTGCAATTGATCGTATAGTGAGTAAATAGTCCGTGGAGTAAACTGTTATGAATAATAATGCCAGATGTTTACAGAATGGCTTGTCTGTTTAATAGCTGGGGGGCCTGCTCTTGCTCACCAGCACAGGACTGCTCTCCTGAGGTCAGGGGTGGAGGGTGGGCAGCTCCAGGGTCATGCTCCTTTCTGGGGAGTCTGTGGGATGGGCTGCCTGGGTGGTGCCAGGGCTGTGAGTGGCCAAGCCAAATCTGAGCTCTGAGCAGGGCAGATGCCACGCTGCATGTGGGCTCTGCTCACCTCTATGGCCTTCTCCCAGCACCCCCTGCACATCAGCCATGCCTGGGTCTGAGTAAGGCTGAGCACAGAGGCCCTTAACACTCCACCCGCCTCTTTCGCTTGGCACACTGGCTGCTTTTCAGTCTTGAAGATGCAGCTCAAATGGCACTTGTAGGAAGCGCCCGGGAGCTCCCAGCTGGAGTTTTCTCCCCAGATGGAGACAGCTCTCTCTGGCTGTGTGTCTTAGTGCTTCAGAGGTATCATTTAACCTCTTGCAACTCTATTCTAAGTTGAACTGCCCAAGGGCTTATTTGGTTTCTCCCACCTGCGGGGGTGGTGGTGGGAGGTGATCAGCAATTGAATGAATGAAAGCCAGCATGGGGGTGGGGTCCCCACTCTCACCTACCTTCCTGGAGCCCAGCCTCATCACTGTGGCTGCCATTTAAAAGTGTCCCCTCTCTGGGGAGATGCTAAGACATAAAGAATACCGTGAAGGTACCCAGAATACAGGGGTAGGCAGAAGCCTCAGGAAAGTGTTAAAAATGATATACATAAGCAGGCATTGTGCCAAGGCCTTACACATGTTATTTCTACCCCTCCCTCCAGAAGAGCCTAGTAGGAAGGTGTCACTGGACTGATTTTGTGGAGAATGAGTCCGTCTGTCCATCTGTGCACCAACCAAGAGCCTTTCTGCCTGCTCTCTGGGAGCAGACGTAGGCAAAGCTGAGCCCTGGGGCTAACAGAGGAAGGAGAAAGAAGTGACCAAGTGACCCAGCCAGGAATTGGCAAGCAGGGATCCCGGCCCAGGCTGTCTATCCCTAGAAACTTCACTTTGTGTCACAGGGACTATGGACGCACACCAGGGGACACAAGTGAGACTCTCCAGTGGCTCTCACATCCATCTTGAATGCCTCTCCCACACCCATTCATGCATGGACTCCTCCTCCGGCTTTGACCAGAAAGCACAGATCACAGCTTGGCACGTTAGTGGAATGCCACTAAACCTGCCAGGAATTTCTGGATTCACATAAGAGCAAAAAGTCTTTGTGCTGGACTGGACCTTGGCTTCATTAAATCAGGCTGCTGCAGTTCAGGTTGTTGTCAAAATCCATGGCCTCCCAGGCTGGTGTGATTGTAAGGGGACTGGGGTGGGGTGGTGGTGGTGGTGGGGTTTGATTTCTAGCTTACGGACCACTTTCCTCTTCCAGCCAGGTCTTGTGGCTGGAACAGACTGGTTGGGCAGCAGCTTCCACAGAGGTACAGGTTGTCTCCTGAACACATGCCTGTCTCTCAAGAGTGCCATGAGAAAGTGAGAAGTCTGCTGTGCGATGTGGTCAGAGCAGAGCTTTGACAGGTCCAGGCCACGTGGATGGTGATGACAAGTACTAGCAGTACCTGCAAGCCTTGGCTGAAATGCCTTCCACACATTTTCTCATGAATTCTTCATTCCATCTCCACTTTGTAGACACTGAAGCCAAGGCTCAGAGAGGGGTAGTCACTTGCCCAGGGTCACACAGCAGTTAAAGGTAGAGATGGGAATCAAATCTAAATTTGCCTGACTGTAAACCACTACAGGATAAAGCCTCTTCAGTCTCCTGGATCTGAAACAATGAAATAAAAGGTAGGGTGTTTCCTCTTTTACTTTTAATGAAAAATGAGATTTCAAAATAAATCTTATTTAAATTCAGTTGCTCGTGTTCTCCCATGAAACATACAGTCAGATATTTGTCAGAGATAAAGGATGAACCATCGAAAACGTCCAGGCTTAAATTTTTTATTAGCTTAAGGCAGAATATGAAAAAAAAATGTACCTTTTCCCTCATTAACCCAATTCAGCTACTACCCTGCAGTCTGCCACCCACCACTTGCCTGGATTTTATCACACACAAAGAGCTGTCTGTGAAAAGGCAGGTCGTGGCAAACTTGGCTACCCAGTGAGGGCTGCCGGAGTCTTGGCGAGAAAGAAAGGCTGGCCGTCCATCACCGCTCAGACCCGCCGTCCCCCACAGCTGCTCCCGCCTCTGCCCACCTCGTCTCCGCGGAGTTCCCATGCAGATGACTTCCCGAACCCTTTCTAATGTTTGGTTTAACGTGTCGCCGGTTAGCGTGCGTGTGTGACAGTGGTGACAAGCGAGGCTGTTCCTTTTTAAATACCATGTCAGAGACACGGCGTCAGGAAGTGGGGACGTGCTCCGTGCTCTCTGCCGTGCCAGGATCGCACCAGCTTATTTTTTAATGAGGAAGATCTGCATCTCGAGTTTTTTTCATGTGTCACATCGCGTGGACAAATCAGCAGCACGTCACGCTGGCCCAAAATGAAATGCTGACAAATGTAGATATTTCAAATTTAATTGACATTTAAATGTACTTGAGATAAAGATGGGAAAAAATCAGCAAGGACTTGGTCTCCAGAGGTAATGAAGGGGAGCTGGTGATCATTTTTTAAAGGATCATTTCACTCCAGCACAAAGGATCTTCACTTTGTAATGTCTGGGCTGTTCTGAGCCCCCATCATGGAACTCCATGCGAAGGAACTGAGGAGCAGGGACAGACCGAGGATGAGGCCAGCTCCTGCCTGTCCCGTAGTTGCCAGTACGTCCAGCTGTCCACCCTGCTCCCCTTCCTATCCAGGCTACCTTGGAACAGTCACTTCACCTCCCTGTATCTCAGTTTCTTATCTGTAAAATGGAGATTCTACAGCCCTCCTAAGAGTCTTAACACGACAGTTAAATGAAATCATTTGTAGAGAGCTTTGCATAGTGCCTAGCACAAGAGAGTAATTACTGTCCACCTGCCACATTCACCTGCCACTTCCATCCTGCACAGGGTCTGCCTTAGGTGCCGAGGATGAATAAGGTGGCCCCTGCCTTCCCAGACCTCTCCAGCCAGGGTTAGTGTTATCAGCTGGACACATCTTAGCACATCAGAATCGTCTGCAGAGTCCCAGGAGATTCCAGCTGCTTCCCTCCATAAGGCTCGTGCCCTAGACCATACCCTTGACATGTGCAGAGGTTAAAAAAAAAACAAAAATAAATGGCTCTGACCAGGACTGAAGGGTCTCCAGGAGAAACTGTAGTGAGATGCCCAGGAGGAGGCTGCTCATCCCTGAGTGAGCCCGGGTGGAGGCCAGGGCTGCTCTCAGGGAGGAAGGACTGGAGACAGATACAGGGACCTGCTGTACTCAGCAGTAGGTGACTCTCTACACAAAAACGACGACGTCGTTGTGACGAATCAGCATCAGCAAGGAGCTGTTAGGTGAACTGGTCTAGGGCATCAGTGAGAGAGAGACCCAGTCCTTCCTGACCCATGGGGGACTCGCTCTGCCAGAGGACACTTCCGGCAATGTACTGAGGGGCTCTTGGGTGGGGCTCCACTGGGAGGTGATGCAGGAGCTGGGATTTTAATTTTGAGTACAGCAGAGGCTGTACAACAGCCTGGAGGTGTTGTGGGCACAGGGGATGTGACACTGGGGTAGGGATTTCAAGAGGAGAGGCTGGAGGGGTTGGCCAGGACCAAGTGGAGGTGGAGGGACTGAAGGGGATGCGTGGGCTGGGGTGACGTGAGGCCGCACAGTCGCAGGTGCAGTTAGAAGCAGGAAGCTATACTGACCAGACTGGCCCATCTCTCTCGGGTGGCTCGTGCTCTCTGACTTTTTGGCCTTCATTCAAGTGTCTATTCAACTGTTTCTCAACCTGCACATTCATTCATTCCTTCCTTCCTTCAGCAAAAGTCCCGATTGCCCATTTCACATGTCCGTAAGCTGCCACCCCAACATTCCCCAGAGGTCCTTCCAAGGCCACCATGTAGGTGCTCAGACAGGCACAGGCCTAAGCACGAGGTCTCCCCTCCCCTGCTCGCTCCTCAGGCTGTGTGGTGATGGGACACCTTGGGGGCACCTTCACCTACTGGGAAGAGCCACTATGCAGATCACACAGAGCTGTCCCTCACCCTGAGGATAGCCTCTGTCTGCTGAGAGCCTAAGTCCCCAGAGACCAGGTTCCAGGACTCAGCAGCAGAGGGGTGAGAAATGGGGAATGGGGGACCTCGCAGCCCCGCTGGGTGGACATCCAGGACCCAGGGCGAATTCTCCACCTGCTAGAGCTTAGCTCCCCCATAGCTAAATAGGGCTGACAATGACCTGGCTGTGGAGATTTCTGCGGGGAGCAGGGAGGTTAACCAAGACGACACATGTGAAATTGCTGGGCATGCCACAGGCATTTGAGAAATGGTGACGTGATCTGGAAGAGGCAGGGGTTTCTGATGGATGAAGACAAAGCCTTTCAGAGGAGACTGGAGTCAAGCAATGTCCTGAGCATGGGGCCCCCTTCTCCGCCTAAAGCAGACTAAAGGCTTGGTCTTCCAGCTGGAATTAACTCCTCTATGGTGGTAGTTCCTGGGAAAAGTCCATTCTTCTGAGTAGATGAGCAGAGTGGCTGGAGACAAATGGGTCCTGTGTTGCCCTGTGCTGCTTGCTGCTGTGTGTGTGTGTGCAAGAGAGACAGAGATAAAGATAGAGAGAGGGGTCAGGAGCCCCTTGCCCTGCTAATTGGCTCTGTGACCTTCTGCTCAGGTGTTTGTACTCCTGGCCACTCAGGGACTGGCACCTGGTGGCCTGCCAGGGGGTAGAGCTGACAGCTGCCCCAATCCTCAGGGGTGCAGGGCCCAGGTGGCATTTTGGAGACTTGCTTCTGGGGCTGATGCAATTCCTGGCTCTCAGAGGGGCAGGCCAGGGCAGGTGCTGCCAGCTTCCTGTTCATGTGCACAGTAGGTTCTTTGCTCTTTGTGCTTGTTAATTTCACCCCACCAGCTCCAGAGGCTGGCCTGTAAGCTGTGCCCTGCCTTCACTGGTTCCTTTGTCCATCATTCAGTGAACATCTCTGAGCAGAGAACTGGGCTGGCTCTGGTTCGGGACTTGAGCATCAAAGCCGAAGGGCACGTGGCGCCAGCACGGGAGGAGCTCACCGACTGCTAGTGTGTGTGTGCTCATGGGGCAAGGTTACACAGCATGGCATGGTCACATCAGGGGAGAGCCAGGGGACTGGGGGCGTGAGAAGGAGGAATGGGTGGCTCATGAGGTGCCGTGCCCGGGGTGTCAAGGCCAGGGCAGCCACTGCAGGATGTGCGGCAGGAGGGGAGCCGTGTGCTCTGCCCACTGAGGACGCGGCTGCATCTCCTGTGAGCCCTTCCCGGATCATGTTCCTGGGGGTGTGAACAGACGTTATGTTAAGGAAAGGAGACAAGGAGTCTTAGGTCGTGTAGCGGGTGGGCCCATGTAGCAGGCCACCATCCAAATTACGGGCCTGCACGTCCTGGGCAGCTCTGGGGCTGTGAGGAGGGAAAGAGCTCTACTCCGTTGTGATCCACAGCCAGGAGCAGGGGACTGCCCAGATGCTGAGGAGGGCGCGGGACGCTGAACGTGCAAAAGCAGCACGTCATCTTCTGCCAGAGCATGTGTGCAACTGGCCCAGAGAGAGACTATTGCAAAGCGTTTCCAGACCTAGGCTTTGGTCAGGGTTCTCACTAAATGCTTCTGGCAGCGTCCTCTGATCTTATTTTAAACTTCTGGGACCTTGGCGCTGGGGTCACGCAGTATAGTTCAGGGGATCAGACACTGCAGTTCCTGAGCAGCACGGCTGGCCACTGGCCTACACACTGTCCCCCAGGCTAGCGCAGCCTCCAGAACTTTTCCCTGTCCAGAAGGATTTCTAATGCCAGCCACATGTTCCTCTGGGTTCCCCAGACCCAAATTTCTGGGGCATGCGGTCTGGTAGGAGTATAAGGCGGTACCATTCTTTTAGAAATATGGAACAGAAATCTTCCTCTGTAACTGGTTAAGGGTATAGGCTTTTGACATTATAGAGACATGTTTGAAGCTCAGCTCTGCTCCTAAATAGCTATGTGACCAAGGGCAGTGACAAACCCTAGGAGTCTCAGTTATTTCCATAAAATAGAGCTCATAATAGCTACCTTCACATATTTCTTGTGAGGACTAAATGAAATGGTATATGTAAAGTACTGAGCACATGATATAAAATTAGCTAAAGCTGGGAGAACAAGGATATTTACCATGGCATTTTTTCAAAATAAGAGAACCTGGGAAAAATCTAAAGCTCTAATATGAGGGGCGTGGTTAGGCAGCCCACAAACATACACACAACAGGATCATTGGTACTCACGGAACAATAGGGGCTACGGAATCACATGGAACAAGCCTGGACAATGAGATGCTGTAAGGAGCTGTAAACATATATAGGAAAAGGATGGGACAGAAATCTATAGAAAGGCTAAGAATTATAGTGGGCTTCAGAATGAGTCTCTTTTCCCTAACTTCCACATTGGCTATGTGGGTATTGGGTTATTTTTACAAATAATTGAAAAGAGCACAGCAGATTTTGCATGTATCTGGCCAGAGAGGCAAGCATGGCAACAGCTCCGCAGCCCTGGGGGCTGAATCTGGACCACTCTTACTTAGTACTTGGAGACTTCAAATAACCAGGATGCAGCCAGACCCTCATGTGCCTGGATGGCGCCTGCCTTGCCGGTTAGGAGACAGGGTATGCAGTCAAAAGAGCCCTGCTCTGCAGCTGGTCAGGACAGGGCTGCTCTCAGATTTACCCCAACTGCAAGCCTCTTTTCTTTCTTTGAGACAGAGCCTCAAGCTGTTACCCTCGATAGAGTGCCGTGGCATTGCAGCTCACAGCAACCTCCAACACCTGGGCTTAAGGTGTTGCCTCTCTTGCTTGAGCCTCCCAAGTAGCTGGAACTACACGCGCCTGCCACAATGCCCGGCTATTTTTTTGGTTGTAGTTGTCATTGTTGTTTGGCAGGCCCGGGCTGGATTCCAACCTGCAGCTCTGGTATATGTGGCTGGCGCCTTAGCCGCTTGAACTACAGATAACGAGCCCAACTGCAAGACTCTTCACCGCTGAAACTCAGAAGACAGCCCTACGTCTGGGTTGTGAAGATTAAATAGGTAATAGAGGGATAACATTATCTCCCCTATACTCTCAGCAACTCTGTGAGGTCTGCTATCCCTGGACTCTACTGCACTTCCCAGTAGGGAATGAATGATGGCTGCCTGGCAGGGAGAAGCCCCTGGGGTCACTCCTGTTTTGGCCCTAGTGGGCCGGGCAAAGCTGATCGCAGCACTGCCTTTCAGAGCTGCTATTGGCTGTTGCTGCCATTCAAGTTAGATGGGGGAATTCCTTGGTCAGCCAAAAGGAAAGCGACTTGGGGCCTGGCTGCTGTGCACATTCTGGCTCGCCTTGAATAGGTGGGAGCTGTGACCCTCACTGTGCCCACTGCAGCAGCCACTGTCCTCATAATTAGGTTCTTAACAAAAAGCTTGGATGGCAGAGAAGAAAGGACCAGGCCTCTGTCATCAGACAGCTAACCCAACCATTTTCTGGCTCTAAGACCTTACAAGTCACTGAAAGTCTCTCTTTGAGTCTTAGTTTCTACATCCAACTCTAGCCTCCAAGGACCCAGAGAGGAAGGCTGGTGTGCTGGGCAAGCCATCTTAGGACATGGAGATCTTATCTGTTTGAGCAAAACTACACTAAAAATGGATGCCCTGGGCCCCATCCCAAGGAGAACAGCAGAGTATAACAGAAAGAAGGAAATGAAGCAGAATTCTGAATCCTGGCCCTGCCACTTTCTAACCGGATGACCTTGGGTATGTCAGTCAGATACATTTTCTGAGCCTGAGTTCCCACTAAGGGAGTATTTGACATTGACACAGGAAAATTTCATTCTGGGACAATGCAGGTAATCAAAGAGTCAGTATGGAAACTTGCTTGTAAGGCCTCCTTTTAAAACTCCTATATAGGCTTGGAACCCGTAGCACAGTGGTTACGGTGCTGGCCACATACACGAGGCTGGCGGGTTTGAACCCGGTCCAGCCAGCTAAACAACAATGACAACTGCAACAAAAAAAAAAACTGCTGGGCATTGCGGCAGGTGCCTGTAGTCCTAGCTACTTGGGAGGCTGAGGCAAGAGAATCACTTAAGCCCAAGAGTTTGGGTTGCTGTGAGCTGTGATGCCACGGCACTCTACCGAGGGTGACATAGTGAGATTCTGTCTCAAAACAAAACAAAAAGTCCTATGTAGCTGGCACCTAGTTAAGTTTTCAAAGATTTATCTGCAGAATGAATGGATGTTCAAATGGACAGATGGAGCAATGGACGGACAGAAATCAGCTAGAAAGGAAGAAATGAACTTCAATGGTGGACTGGCCAGAGAGCTGATGGCCAAGGCTTTTGGACCTTGATGAATCCCAGGGTGCTTGGCTGTTGCAGGAGACAAACTTAATCAGCTCCATCTTGCTGTCCACAAAGTTAGTTATTTAATGTGCTATTGGCAGTGAGAGTTGGGGCAAGAAGTCAGGAGGACTGAATCTCTCCCCTCAACTTCAAAGATCCAGCATCCCTTTCTGCCGCCCAAATCCTCTAAGCTTCCGAAGTACTTTGATATTCCCAGCGGAGACGAAGATCTGTGATTCAAGAAAACCCAGGCCAGATTAAAGGGCCAGGCGCTGAGTCTGTGTGCCCACCACAGAGCCACCTCCAACACAGGCCCGTGAGGATTCGGCTTGTCTTCTCGTGTCTCACAACACAATGCCGACAGATTGGAGGAGCCCATTTCCTCCCCCCCTCCCCCCAGAACAATATTTTATGAGGAGTCTGTTTTATTAAAATATTTTCCGCTGGATGCTTCCTGTGTTTCAAGAAGTTGGTCTTGCCAGCTGGAGCTGATGACAGTTGAGAAAAACACATCCAAGAGCTGTTGTGACATGGCATTTGGAAGTGGAGGAGCACCGTGGGGGGGTGGGGAGGAGGCATGGGAAGAGATGCAGGAAAACACCCAGCTCGTACCAGAAATGCCACCGGCATTATGGGAGAAAAGGCTCCCTCCTCCTTGTTAAATTGTGAAAAAAAAAAACAAACCCTCGGAATGATGTCCTGAATGTACTCCTCTCTCTCCTCAGGGGCCTGAGCTGCTGTGATGCATGGTCACAGCAAACCTGTCATTTGTTTTTTATCACTGTGAGTCTGCCAACTCACCAAACTAGGCCCTGTGCTCCCACTGGTGCATTTCAACCCCAAATATTTCCCAAATAGAAGTCTAAAACAGGACATATTGCAAAAACAAAACAAAACAATAAACAAACCAACTAAAGAAGAAAATATTCTAAAAGTGATTCTTGACACAATTTAGGTGAAAACCAAGAAAATGGGACACTGGTTCTTTGGCACACAGGACAGTCACCCATATCACTGGGAGTCCAACCTTTAATTGGGAATTTGGTCACAAAATGGATAATTAGCTTTTCTGTAGAATATGGCATGTTGTTGATCTGAGGTATTTGCCTGCAGTACAAGGGTATTCTGAGTCATGTCTCAATATCTGCAATAACCCTATATCCCAGTAGAGTGTCTAAAAGGTTTAACTTAATTTTAAAGAGGTAATTTTAAAGAAATGCAATTAATTTCATCCCCCTCCAGAGAAATCTTTAGGGTTGAGGCATTAAGGCCATGCACACTCTCTCCACAAGGGGGCAATCATCATCCACGCCAGCCAGGGCCAGGGACGGCCCAATGTGTTCCCTCCAGCCTATTGTGCAGAGCCAAAGTTAAACCTACACCCAACTTCAGGAGTCCTCTCCTCCAAATTCCTCATAACCAAGTATCTACACGCCCACACACTCACACAGTCCAGTACTTTCTGGGCAAAGTCTGAGGGCTGTCGGGTAGGCTGGTTCCATGAAGACACAGTGGCTCAAGTGGCGCCCATGCTGTAGAGCACAGAGCCCTGGGACAGCTGTAGGGTAGGCCACAAGTGGGTGAGGCCACCACTGGGTGAGGCCACGGCTTCATATTTCAGAACTGTTTTTTCCTTTTGGCTCTGATTCTTGCTAGGACCTGCCACCTCCCTTAATTTCTTTCCCTGAGAAAGCCTCTGAAAGCAAGCCAGATGTGAGGGGTTCCCCTTCTCACAAAAAGGACTTCAGGGTCAATTTTTCCAATCCCCCCAATGACTTTAGGGCAAAAAGAATTCATGCACTTTTTCAAGGCATCACAGGAGGCCAGCGTGTAGCTGCTGAGTTGTCTGGGCTGAGACCAAGGGCCATGTGCTTTGGGGACAAAGGGAAGCAACGCTGCCTTCTCCAGCCGGCTCTGGATCAGCACTGTTGGTGGCTTTCAGCCTCAACCCATGCAGGTGGCTCCAGCTCTGGCCACCCTGTGCCTGTCTGCCTGGCACATTCACCTCCTTCACCTATAGCTCCTCAGCAAGTGATGCTACGTTGGTCCTCTGGGAGGCACTGGGCACAACACCCAAGGCCTGCCCCTCAGAGGCTCTAAGGCAGGGAGAGGTAGATAAGAAAAATCTTAGTGACATCAAAGCTATGGCACAGGTTGGCAAAGGGTCTTGGTGGGGGTGGGTCGTGGCTAAGGATGGTCTTGTGTATAAATCTCAGCCATACAGACCTTGGGCTAGGAAAGTTTTGACCCCCTATTTAACTGGACTTTTTTGACCAGACTCCTAACTCTCATCCGCTGACTTGACATCTTCAGCATAAGAGGCCTGGGACCTTCTTCTGAACATGTCTGAGTACCCTCTGGGCCTCGCTACAAAACCCAGCCCAGGCACCCAGCTCCCTGCCTTCTGGGGCCTCCTGCTGGTATGACAACCAGAATTAGTAAAGGATCAAGCCCTGCTCCCTGAAACACCTGCTTGGTGCTCCAGGGAACCCTCTCAAAGCCGGGCCTGCACACTCGGCCCCACTGGGTTCTTGCAGACAGAGAGCAGAGGAGCAATGGGGTACTCACTGCTCAGGGCTTGACACAGACGTCCTCCGGCCTTCCACTGTGATGTTGCTCTTTGGTCTCTTAACAACATGGGGACGGGGCGGGCGCACCTAGAAGGAGCAGAGGGGGAAAGCACGAAGAAGGAGTGAGTTGGAAAAGCCACACAAGGACATTCTGAAGATGTGGATGAGCGGCCACAAAAGAAACACTTAGGAATTTTCAATGGAAAGTCATGGAAACATCACCACGTAATGTGCAGCAGATCGATACGCTAATTGGAACTCGGTGACCAGTGCCAATCAGAAAGGTCCTCCTGAAGGGCTTGGTTTCCTCATCTGGGGTGGGGGTGGGGCCTCTTTCCAGGTCCTTGAGATGATGTGCACACAGCACCCGGAACAAAGAGGCTCTTGTTAATGACAGATTCTCTTTTGCTTTTCTCTGGAACAGTTTTGTAGAACAAAAAGTTTTCACTTTGACTCATTTTTTGGGTTTACATACTTAGTTTTTATAACTGAATTATAGGATGCTTACTCTCTTCTCTAAATAAGAGAGGAATTGGAGAGTGCCAAGACGGACCACCTTCTTGCTTCCCAGGGTATCCTTATGTGCTGGACCTCCCAGCAGGCCCTGCCTGGATGCTGAAACCTATTTTCACCACGCAGACCTCCTCGATGGAGGAGACTGCTTCATTAGGGATGGCAAGTTAGGATGTGTATAGCTTGCTAGTCCCACAGCTGGTGTTGCAGTGACAGGATAGTTTTTTTCTGACATACCACCTCTGAAAGCCAAGACCAGGGCTCCCAGAAAAAGACGCCCCTTCCCCCACTGGAGCCCCCAATGGGCGTTAGGCTGAGAATTTCTAGGTGCCCTTAGAAGGATACTCATCTGGTCCAATCAACATTACACCCTTTAAATGTGGCACAGTCGTCTCTGAACATTTCCAATGCCTGAGAGGCATAGGCTGAGAGCCGAGCTAAGCTAAGAAAGGGTATCTCTGAATTTCATTGCCAATAAAAACGACCGAGCATCCCGGTGCAGGCTCTCGACATTTCTCTGCAGATGAGATGCCACAATTGCTGAGTTTTGAGGACAAGATGGGGAAGCAGAGCAGCACACATTCCATTTCCTGCCTGCCCTTTCACCCCTGAACATCTCCGTTCCCGCCCTCGGGGATTTGTGGGCGACACTGCACAATGGCTTAAGAACACAGATTACAGAAGCTGGCTGCATAAAAGACAAGTCTTTACAGAGTCTCATCACACCCTCAGGTCTGTGCACGTCTGATGTAACCAAAGTTTTCCTGTAGAGTGGCCAGTCTGATCTCAGCCTTGTTTGGCAAAGCAGAGATGTGGTAAAAGCCAAACGCATTCCACCAAACTTGCTGTCTCCTTCTAGGGGTTTATTGGGAAGATTCAGCAATCAGATGCAGGGAAGGCCCCAGCACAGGGCTGGTTGGGAAGCCAGTGAAGCCTCAAAGCTCATCCTGCTTCTCTGTGACCTGGATGTTCCCTTCTTATCAACAACAGAAGAAAGATGAGGGGGACACAACATCTGAATTAGAAGATCAGGGTTACAATTCTCTGCACAGTGAATGGGTGCTTGGCAAGATTTTTAGAATCAAATGGACATTACCACTTGGACTCTCAGAAGTGCATAAAGATGTTGCTGTTATTGTCAGTTATTAGTATTGTGCTTGCCACACAGCAAATATTCGGTCAATATTTGGTGAATAAATGAATGAATGGATGTATCTGCCTTTCATTCTTACTCTGGTTTCCCCAGCCATGGACAGATTGCTCTGGGGCTAGTAAGCAGGTCGCCTGGCTAGAACAGTCCCCAGCTTCTCACCACCAGGCAGAAGTACGGGTGAGGTGGAGGGGCACCTCTGCCTCCGCCCCCCACCATGGGGTCGGGGAGGGCAGAGCTTTCAGGAGAGGTCAGACTTTAAGCCCTGTCAGCTCGTCCTCACACAGGGCTGCTGCTTGCTACAATAAAGGCGGGTTAAGAATGTGAACTTGTGGCTGAAATGGGGGGATTAAGTTTGTGGCAACTTCAACTGAACTTGCAACGTGGTGAAACATGGGGAAAAAGAACAACAGAGCTAATTAGACGAGCTGAGCTGTCAGAGTGCCGCTGAATGGCTCCGCGCCAACAAACAAAAGGAATGGGTTGGCAATCAGTAGGATCGATGGAGGAGACTGCTTCATTAGGGATGGTAAAACACACAGAGCGGGGGAGGGGCAGGGAGCGCGCCCGGGGTGGGGGAGGGCGAGGAAGGCACAGCAGACCCAGGATGGTCAGTCCCCAGCTCGGGGACAGACACGCCTGGAGTCACTCACGGCCGATTGCCGCGGACAAAGCCAGACACAAAAGTGCACTCACACACACACGACCGTCCAGAGACACATGGAGGCCTGGAGACTCCAGTGTACACACCATCTCACAAACACATGCTCAGGCATGCACAAGAGGTAAAAGTACACGTGTGGATCTCACACACACACACACACAGGCGTGCGCATGACGGCCGACCACAACCAGGCACAGACATACACAGGCAAAACGGTTTAATTAAGCCGGAAGCACAAGACAACACAGACACCTCCCGTCATATTTCAGCGATCACACCCATCTTTCTGGGGCGCTGAGGCAGGGCGGAGGCTGGGGAATGGAGGAAAACCCACACGCACAGCACAGCCATGGCCCCCCCCAGTGTTAGGATCCCGACAGCGCCAGGGGAGAAAATGCTAAGCAGGGATTTCCAGCTCTGTTCAGGGGGGACTGGAGGGGAAAGTTGGGAAGCCAGCCAATTCCCCACTGGATTTAAAACCTGAGAAATCTAAGTCGGCAGGGTTAAATGTGTATTGAATACAAAAGCACCGAGTACATTTGATTTTAATGGTGAGCAAGAAATAATAAATACAGAGCTTATAAAGCGCTTCACATGCGGGCTGACCGCAGCCTGCCTCTCCCTGGCGAGCCCCAAGCTACTCCCCTTAGTCCATGAGACACTGGCATGGTTTTCTTCTGCTCTTTCTTTTTTCTTCTTTTTAAAAAGAAAACCCAAATCCTCTGGTAACATCTGAACTCCAGCCACAGGTGCCAGGCTACAAAGCTCCTTCCAGAAAGGCTAGTTGCTACCCCTCAGGCCCCCACTACCCCGGGGCCAACGACTATGCTTCTGCCTGGAACCTTTACAGCTAAGAGAACTGGCAAAGGCCGGCAGGAGGCCGATGGCTCCTGACTTGGGAGCTTGTTAGTCTGGCCTGTTTGAGGCCCTTGAGGGGTTCCACACCCTGGGTCCCCCATGTTCCCAGCTACTGTGTAGCAGTGTTCGCATAAATGTACATGAAATGATTGGTTCTTAGGGCCCTAGGGACTGCAGGACCCAGATAGCACAAACATTCTAGAATTCTCAAATGGATCTTAGTGGTCTTGCTCAGCGGAAGGAGTTTGGGGGTGTATGTGCCCACTCCATGCCAGGGACAGTGTTCGGCACTACGATCTCATTACCCTCACCAGATGGATATTGCCAAACCCATTTAATAGATGATGAAACTAAGGCTCAGAGGAGGTAAAAATCTTACCTGTGGTCACACAACCAGGAAGTGGCCAAGCTATGATTCAAACCAGGCAGGCCTCTCTGACTTCCAAGCCCAGGAGAGCTGGTTCTGCCCGGCACCCTGCTTCTTCCGTATGCCATAACCCCATGAGCATGGAACCCCTAAATTCCAGGCTAGTCACCTCCTGCACCAGCCCTATGGGATAGACAGCGGCTACTCAGGCTCTTTTGCAGCGTCTGCCTCCCCAAGTCCTCAGTTGCCAGTGGCTGTGGCTGGGCATCCCCTCCCCCCATCAGCACGAGTCCCCACACCAGTGAGACTGCACAGGGTGCCAGGCTACAAAGCTCCTTCCGGAAAGGCTAGATGCTACCCCTCTGGCCCCCACTATCCCGGGGCCAACGACTATGCTTCTGCCCCAATACTTGAACTTTTCCAAGGGAGCAGTCCTGTCCTTGAATCCTGCTTTGCCAGAGATTCCCTGGCTGCCATGGGTCCTAGGCCTCTAAGGGGAATTCTGACAGCTACCCACTGGCTGACTTTGGCCTAAGGGAAAGCTGTTTGGTAGAGAGCAAGGAGAGACAGAGGAGTGAGGCAGGCCTGCGTTCAAAGGCCAGCTTGGCCTCTTATTGTCTCTGTGGTCTTGGCTACAAACTAGGGAAACAGCATCTGCCTCTTCTGGGCTGGACAAATGAGGCAGTAAGTATACAAGTGGCTAGCTAGTTTCAGGCACACTGTAAGTTGCTCAATAAATGTCAATTCTCTTCACCTCCATATCTCTGCCAGGACCTAATCCTGCCCTAGAAGTTCCAAAGAAAGCCCAGCCGAGTGCTGATTAATTTTCTTTCTCAACTGAAGGCTCTGCCCCAGTACTTCAGATAGGTTGAACATCCCTAATCCAAAAATCCAAAATCTCAAATGCTCTGAAATTTGAAACCTTTTGAATGTCAACATAATGAGCAAAGGAAACGCTTACTGGAGCATTTTAGATTTGGGATCTGCAACCATTAAGTATAATGCAGATATTCTCAAATCTTAGAAGAACTGAAATCTAAAACCTTCTGGTTCCAAGCATTTTGAATGAGGGATACTCAACCTGTAATGAGGCCTTCTTTATGTCCAGGAAGATGGAGGGTCCAGGGAGCTTGGGATGCTGGAAAGACCATAGCTTCTAGAGCTTACTGATCCTATCTACAGTTGAAGAGCTTGGGTTAAGTTACTGAGCATCAGTTTTCTCATCTCTAAAATGGGTGGTGGTGATGCCTGTTTCACAAAGCGAAACTAAGATGAGGTACCTAAAAATACTGAGAGTGCCAAAAAAAAAAAAAAAAAAGAATATTTTAAAAGATCTTGTTGGAAGGAAAGTCAATCATTTCCCCCAAATGTACAAATTGCAGGTAAAATGGATGTGCATATAGCATGTCTAGGTACACCTGACCAGTAATGGTACTTTTGAAAAGTAATACCTAGATAACATCTTTTTTTTTGTAGAGACAGTCTCACTTTATCACCCTTGGTAGAACGCCGTGGGGTCACACAGCTCACAGCAACCTCCAACTCCTGGACTTAGGCAATTCTCTTGTCTCAGACTCTCGAGTAGCTGGGACTACAGGCCCCCACCACAACGCCCAGCTATTTTTCTGTTTTGCAGTTCGGCCAAGGCCAGGTTTGAACCCGCCACATTTGGTATATGGGGCCGATGCCCTACTTGATGAGCCACAGGTGCCGCCCTAGATAATATCTTTTAAGATGTGTCTACATTTTGGGGGCACCCTTTGTATTTTGCTGACTATACAATTCCAGGCAAATCTGGGCTATTCTTTGGAAGTTGTAAGATGTAAGTCTTTTAGGAAGAACTACTCCTGAGTGCCAGGCACTGTGCTAGGTGCTCTACAAATGTCATCCACGCCTGTTCCCACAAAAACCCTCTGTGAATGAGGTACAGTGCAGAGAGAAAAGTGAGGCTCAGAGAGCTTCAACCTGGCCAAAGTCACACAGCTTCAGCATTCAAGGCTTGCTCCATAGGCCTTCCAAATTTGTTGCTAATGACTGTGCTGAAACATTCACTAAATCACGTGAGCTTTGACCAAGAAGGGGCCTCTTGTCCTCCAAAGTGTTTTCCTTTTGCTTTTTGTGCCTTCCTTCCGATGACAGTGAGCAGAAACATTCCAGCTCTTTGCTAGCTGTGCTGACTGGGGTTTGGGCTACCCATCATGTAATGGGGTATGGGAAGGACCCATCATCACATGTGGCTAGAACTGTAGAACCAGGACTGTCACAGGCAAAGCCATCTAAATACCCCCAGCATCCATCTCAGCCCTCTAACTTCCACATACGGTAGGGAAGGAATGGGAAACAGGATGCAGAATAGCCCATAGTCTACCTTATCAGTGCTGGGTTAGTGCACCAGGATTTGAAATAGACACATGGCTCAGCCTGGTCACTTGCACCCCCGGGCCGCCATGCCTTCACAAGACGGGTTTGGACAAGTGCATTGCAGAGAAGGGGAGGGGACACCAATCTGTGGTTATCTGATCGCAGTTGACCCCCTGTGCTTGGCCTCAGAGTGGAGGTGCCTTGAATTACAAATGGAAAAAATTTTCTCTTGGTAAATAGCCTTCACGGAAAGGTCCTGGCAGGTTCCCCACTGCAAAGGCACCTGCTAAAGTTATTACGCTCAGCACTGCCAAAGTCTGCGCTCATGAGGGAGAGCAACTTCCCTGATGCTTAACATGGGACACACACACAATATTTTTCTGAAGCATTCCCCTCTCTCTTTTTTTTTTTTTTTTTGACAGAGTTTTACTCTGTTGCCCTGGCTAGAGTGCCACAGCAACCTCAAACTCTTGTGCTCAGCTTCTCTTGCCTCAGCTTCTGGAATAATTGGGACTATAGGTGTATACCAAAATTCCTAGCTAACTTTTTAATTTTTAGTAAAGATGGGATCTTGATCTTGTTCAGGCTGGTCTCAAAAGCCTAAACTCAGGCAATCCACCTGCCTCCGCCTTCCAGAGTGCTAGGATTACAGGTGTGAGCCACTGCGCCCGACCTGAGGAATTTCTTGGAAACACGTGGATGTGTCCCTCTCCCCCATGCACCCCATTCCCAAGTACTGGGGGGTTTATCCCAATTCTCCCGCGTTTCCACCCTTACGTGGCACTTTAGAGGGAAGGCAGGTCTTCACGTGAGCCCTGGCAGGGCAGCAGTACCTGTCTCCATCTGAGCTGGCTCTGTATTCTCTGGGTGTAGCCTCAGCCCTGGAGAAAGTACATCAAATGCATTTCCAAACCAAGATCTGGCGGGAATGAGACCCCTGCTGCCAACTTCTGCTTCCTTGAGTTTAAAGCGTCAGGAGCAAGGCTTTAAAGCTCGTCGGCTAGAAATACGGCTCACCCTCTGAGATACGCTCGAGTGAGGCACACGCGGCACACACACCACACAGTGGCCCCTGGCTACCTACAGCTTTGACCTGCAAGGTGCTGGGCTTATTCCGAAAAAAAAGGAGAGAAAAGCCCAGAAAATGCCAAGTTCAGGTTCATGCCACGCAGAGAGGGAAGCTGAAAAACCCAATTCCCATTTTCTTTTGCCAGGCAAGAGAGTCTAAACTCCCAAGGTTTAGTCAGGCTGAGGGAGAACAGCTCAGGCAGTGTTAGGTGGGGAGGGCAGGGCCACCAGCTACTCACGGGCCTCGAGCGCTGTATCTTGGGAGGCGGCGGTCGGGTGGGACGAAGTCTCTGTGGCTGCATTAAAGTGGAAACTTAAAACATCAGTCACAATGAGATGGCTCAAGGCCTTTCCACACAAGGCTTGGGAGGATGCACCCAGCCACTCAAACCAGAGGACAGCCACCCTGGACGCCTCCCCCTCCTTCAGGCGCCCTCACAGTGCTTGCCGTCCACTTCCTGAGGCATCCCCTCTGCTAATTGCTAAGTTCTCACCTCCTCTCTAGCCTGGTTTATTGTAATCATCTCCCGACAGGGTCTCCAGCTCTGATCTCCTCTGCCATGCTGCACACAGGCCAAGGGGGACCTTCTCAAATGCAACATGGCCATGCTACAGCCAGTGTCCAGACCTCTGAAGCCCCCTGCCATCGCTGGGCGCCAGCTCAAAGCCTGGGCCTGGCATTCTAAATCTTCCAAGACCTGGACCCTGTTATGCCCACACAGACCTTTCTCAACCTTCACCTGTGCCCACCCTGGGCAGACCCTCGAGTGGGCTCTTATGCTGCTTTTCCTGCCTGCCCCTGCCTGAATGGCCTGGAGATCAGATTCCTCCCCCAGCATCCCCCTGCCCCATGCTCCCTGCTAGGAGAGACTCATCGTGAAGTCCCTCACCCAGGCCCCACGAGATCATTTAAACATCTGTTTCCTGGAGGGATTCATCCCTGTGCTTGCAGAAGGGGGTGTGGGTCTTGGAAAAAAAATCTGCTCAGTAAACGTCTGATGGATAGAATTTGTACAAAACAGTTGGCTTTTGAAATCAAGATCTGAATCAAAACCAACAGAGCACAGCCCCTTTGGCCTTACTCTCCAACCCTTCATCTTGAAAGCCCGCTCTGCCCTTTGCACGGCCTGTCTGCCCAGGAGCTGCACAGCAGGGTGACGACAGTAAGAGTCCACACGCGATGTGGGATGCACAGCAAAGCCTGGGAGGTCCCGATGGCTCCTGCCCATTCTGTCACTCAGTTACGAAGACACATCACTCTCTGACAAAGTCTAGACTTGCCCTGGACAAGACGGCAGCCAACAGCCACACGTGGTGAGCCCAAATTCAGACGAGGTGTAAGTCTAAAATGCACACTGGATTTCAGAGGCTCAGAATGAGAAAAGAAACTAAAACACCTTGGGAATAATTTTTAAGTGGATTGCATGTTGAAACGGTAATATTTTGGCTATATGACATTAAATAGATTATTAAAATCAGTTTCGCCTGTTTCTTTTTTAGTGTTTCTATTTAGAATTCCACTTGAGACCTGCATGTGTGGACAGTGCTGATACAGGGGCTCCCTTGATGGGAGTGAGACTTCAGATCTCAAACCTGCCTAGAACTTTCCTGAAGCCTCCCAAGTACTCTTGGAGGGCAGGGCCTTGTCCTGATCATCCCTGGTTCCCAGCGTAGGGCCTGTCAAAGTGGCTGGAGGGGAAAATTGACTCAGGGACTTCCTAGGGGCACATTAAGAACTCGTCCAGATGGAAATACATTGTGGCTCCCAGATCCTATGCCCTTAGCCAGTGGGCATGAGGGCTGACCCATGCTTGGTGACCCTTCTACAGTTGGAGGCTACCCGGGGCTGGGGGGCTGCCTGGAGAGGGAGCCCTTCACATCATCAGGAGGGAGAGGTCAGGGAGAAGAGTGGCCACCCTGCCCTGAGTCTGGAGGCCCGACTTTCATGCCCCCCTCAGCACACCCTTCACTTCTCTCACACTTGGGCATTCTATTTCTGGGTGACCATCTTCTCTAGCCCCACTGTCCTTGCTACTTGCCACCTGATGCTTCCATACTTGTTCTGATATCTTGTGGCAGAGAGCACAGCCTCTGGGGTCTGATGGCTTCAGACACAACTAAAGCCCCCCACTCACTGTTAGCATTGTTCAGGGTTTAACCATTCTCAGCCCTGCTGTCTTCATCTGCAAAGTGCAGGTAAACCCCCAAGGGGGCTGTTAGAAAGACTAGTTGAGATGATGTAGTCAAGTTCTTTGAACAATGTTGCTAGTAGACATTAGCAACCATTACCATTAGCAGTTTTCTCTGCCTCCAGCCTATTCCTCTCCCAATCCATCTTCTACATTTGTTTCCAGAGTGGACTTAAAAAAAAAACACACACCCAATCATGCCACTTGCCAGCTTAAATCATCTCAATGGAAGGCTGGCACCTTGCAAGGTATCTGCTGGGAAGTGCCATCCTGGGATATCATTGTACAAAGGGTAAAAAGGAGGTTCCCCAGCCAGACAAAAGTGAGAAATGCCTTGCTCCTTCTAGAGGCTCACAATACCTGTCAGCATAGCAAAGGTTGCTTAGTCTTACAATTAAAAAAAAAACTAAAACCACCTACGAAACCAGGCAAAACCCTTGGCTGGGCATGGTAGCCCCTCTGCACAGAAACCACCTTATATATATGCCTGTAATCCTAGCACTTGGGAGGCCGAGGCAGGTGGATTGCCTGAGCTTACAGGTTTGAGACCAGCATGAGCCAGAGTGAGACCCCATCTCTAAAAAATAGCTGGGCATTATGGCGGGCGCCTGTAGTCTCAGCTACTTGGGAGGCTGAGGCAAGAGGATCACTTAAGCCCAAGAGTTGGGAGGTTGCTGTGAGCTGTGATGCCACAGCACTTTACTGAAGGTGATAAAGTGAGACTCTGTCTCTACAAAAAAAAAAGATATCTCTATTTCACGTGCCAACACATTCATACCCCAGTGGAATGTAAATTAATGAGCATGTAATCGGGCACACGGCACTCCCTCGGGTTGTCACGCAGTGGACATGTGCTTGGACTGTGGTGTCCAAGACGGCGGCTAGATGTGGGACACTGGGA
>CAUYON010066383.1:0-18243 GCA_963573935.1 Arctocebus calabarensis | reverse complement strand
ACTTTATCGCCCTGGGTAGAGTGCCGTGGCGTCACACTGCTCACAGCAACCTCCAGCTCTTGGGCTTAAGCGATTCTCTTGCCTCAGCCTCCCGAGTAGCTGGGACTACAGGCGCCGGCCACAGCGCCCGGCTATTTTTTTGTTTTTTGCAGTTCGGCCGAGGCCGGTCTTGAACCTGCCACCTTCGGTATATGGGGCCGGCGCCCTACTCACTGAGCCACAGGAGCCGCCCCATGATCTTTTCTTATATATCTGCCAGAAGTTCCTCTCAACTAATCCCTTCCCCACAAGTTGGAAATTGTTCCATCTTCCACCCAAAACAAATAACAAAACTTCAAAAGAAAATTTTAAAAACTTCCCTCACTCAATAGGAATCAATAAGAATATAAATGGATTCAGCCTTTTATAGAGAAATCTGAATATATATAAATAGTTAAACATTATTTTTTGTTCAGAAAGTCTATTTGTACAGTTATATTTACATAATGTATAATTATATGTATGGCCCTAAAAGGCAGTGTTAGGAGACCCATTCCCCACTGAAACAACCATAGCAAATGAAAATTATAAACAAAAAATAACAATTAAAAGTATCCAATGTACTCAGCCCTACTATGAAGCTAATTTATAGCTTTCATATGAAGGCTAAAACCCAACTATAGCACAAGAATATGGGGAAAAGGACAAGGGATGGTAGGGGAGGGGGGACGAGGGTTAGAGGGAGGTTAATTTGTGGGATCACACGTTGCATCTTGGAAGGGTACAGGTGAAACTTACTAAATGCAGAATACAAAGGTCTTCATACAGTGATTAAGAAAATGCCATGAAGGCTATTTTAAACAGTTTGATGAAAATATTTCAGATTGTATATGATATCAGCACATTGTGCCCCATGATTGCACTAATGTACACAGCTATGATTTAATAAAAATTAAGAAAAAAAAGAAAATCAGGCATGATGGTTAAAAAAAAAACAAAGAAGCTCTGGAAGCTGTCCTGAGGGCACACAACAAATGAAGAAACACTTATTCAGAAAAATTTACCAAATGCAGGAAGAATAACAGAAGTCTGTGGCAAATGAGCCATATTCTACTCCCTCCCCCCACCCAGGTGAGACTAAGGGCCTGTCTGGGTGGGTATGGCTAAAATAGAGGGCTTCCTCTCCTCTTCAATGTATAGATATGGGTTCTTACCTGGTGTAACCCTCAGGACAAGTGGCAAGTATTTCTCATTCACTGAAACTTGGAGAGATCAGGGGATTTTCTTTTTTTTTCCAAACCTCCATCCAGAGGTTAGAGGCAATATCCCAGGCATGCAATGATGAGAATCCTAAAGCCCAATCATCATCATTCCAGCATAATCATAGAATGATATCCCCTGCAATGAGCTGTGAGGAGCAGAAACAAGAGTCCTTATCATGCTCTAAGCATTGATCCGGAGACTTTGCCTAGAGAAAGAGGAAATTCTTAAGAACATAGAGCTCCATGATCTCCTGAAAGAGAGATACGTACTTGTATATGGTAAGTGTCATACAAAAGTTCTTACAATTTAGCAATAAAATGGTAAACATCCCAATTAAAAGTGGTTGAAGATCTTACACTTCTCTATAAAAATATACAAATGGACAATAAAAACAAAAAGATGTTGAACATCAATGAGACACTACTTTACCCCATTTTGATGGCTAAAATAATGAAAGAATAATAACAAGTATCAGCCACCATGTGGAGAAGGTGGAGCTTCATGAACTGCTGGTGGAAATATATGTGTATATTTCATTACTTTTTGATTGAAATAACTTGAGCGTTTAATATGAACAATTATTTCCACTGTAGATCATAATGACCCAGATAAACTTTTGAATTCCTTTTACATCTGTTTAAAAAACACATCTGGGACCCTCAAAGTTTCCATTATAGTAAATTAGGTAAATGATACATTTATAAAGGATTATTTTAAAAATATCAAAAAAATTGCTTCTTTTTAATTATGTAGAGCCTCTGTAAGAGGTGTGGTCAATGTAGGGAGGTGGTCAGCTCTGAAGATTCTACTGTAATTACAAAATCCCTTGGGAATTTTTTATTGTATACATAATATTGATTGATAAGATTTTGCCTATTTTACTCATGCAAGTCTAATGCTTATTATATAATAACAAATTGAATATTTTCATAGATAATAAATTAGTATGGTCTATGGTTTATTCATTTTAGGAGAGTACAAGGAAGATGTCTTTTCTGATTGAAACTCAAGAAATCATTTAGAGCAATTATTTTATGTGGAATTTTTCTAGATCAATGGATACAAATATCCCATTCCCTTAAAGATGTATATTGAACTCATAAGTTACTTCAAATGGCTCAGGGAGCCTTGAAGCTGAATAGCATACAAAATAAAGATTAATGGGGGGATTATAATTGTTTGAAAGCAGGTTATGATCTTCTGCTTACATAAGGCGTATATATATTCATTTAGCTCCAAGTCACAGAAATGGTTTTTTTATTATGACTATATTAAGGAATGTCAGATAAAATTCTAAAGATTATTTTTTAATGATATGCCCAAGACATTCCCCATATTCTACCAAAAAGCCTGAAAAATTAAAAGAACTTCAACTCC
This sequence comes from Arctocebus calabarensis, assembly GCA_963573935.1. Classification (NCBI taxonomy): domain Eukaryota; kingdom Metazoa; phylum Chordata; class Mammalia; order Primates; family Lorisidae; genus Arctocebus; species Arctocebus calabarensis. The sequence continues at coordinate 15,624 of CAUYON010066383.1, read as the reverse complement.
ACACTGCTGATTGTGAAATAGTATTCCTTTTATGAGTTTATATCCAGATTTCCACTTTGGCACATACAAATTTTCCAGTCTTAGACATCTCTTGGTGGTTACTTCCTTTCCAGGAAAAAGGTTGTGGTCTGTTTACAAAGTAATTCCAGATCTGGCATTAAAGCATAGCATGAGATAGGATCATAAGAAAGGGGCAAAGGTTTCATTATTCATGTTGTTTTTTTACTCCAGAGTACAAATGTGGTTACATACAATTTACACCTTTTTCTCAAAGCTTTGCCTTTTATTGTATCCTGTGAGTGTGTGTGTGTAGTTTGTGTGTGTATTTATGTAGAATGCATGTTGCATGTTTATTTACATAGAATGCCTACTGATTTTCAGTCAATCATTGAACTCCAATTGAAAATACAAATCAGATAAATTTAATCGTAGCTGATCAAGGATTAATTTTAATTGTCATCTTCATGAGATACATGTATTAATGACATGTTCTCATTTAATGTTAATTACCTTTGAGGGGTCTTGAGAAATACTGGTGCTATGGACAGATGAACCAATTTGGCAGCGAAACTACATTTTTGCTTTATGAATTATTGCTTTAATTCATTTTATTTTATTTTACCTAACTGAAACTTTGTCCCCTGAGATCAACATCTCTCCATTTCCACGTATCCCCCACCCCATGGTTTCCAGACTCTGGTAACAGCCATTCTAATTTCTGTTTCTACAAATTCAATTTTTTTTAGATTCCACATGTAAGTAAGATGATGCAGTATTTGTCTTTCTGTCCCTGGCTTATTTCATTGAACATAATGTTCTTCAGGTTCACCCACGTCATTGCAAATGATAAAATTTCTTTCTTTTGTAAAGGCTGAATAATGTCCCACAGTGTATATAAAGCACAGTTTCTTTATCCATTCATTCATCGATGGACACTTAGGATGAGTCCATATCTTGACTATTGTGAATAATGCGACAATAAGAGCAGATAAAGTTTTAACATACTGATTATATTCCTTTGGCTATATGTCCAGAAGTGGAATTATTGGATCATCTGGCCATTTTATTTTTCGTTTTTAAAAAAATACCTCCATATGGTGTTTCACAATAGCTGTACTAATTTACATTCTCACTAACAGTGTACAAGAATTCTTTTTTTTTTCACTTTACCAACACTTGTTACTTTTTGTCTTTTTATAATAGCAGTTCTAATAGGTGTGAGGTAATATCATGTTGTTTTGATTTGCATTTCCCTAACGATTAGAGATGTTAAACAGTTTTTCATATACCTGTTACCCATTTGCATGTCTTCATTGGAGAAGTGTTTATTCAGGTATTTCACTCCCCTTTTTAGCAGATTATTTGTTTTCTTAATATTGAGTTGTTTCAGTTCCACATATATTTTAAATATTGCTTATTTATAAGATACCTGGTTTACAAATAATTTCTCCCTTTGTGTACATTATTTCTTCTCTCCATTGGCTTTGGTTCTTTTCTTTCTTTTTTTCTTCCTTCCTTCTCTTCATTCCTTCTCTTCCTTCCTCTTTCTTTCCCTCTTATTTCCCTATCTCCTTCTTCATTCCCCCTTTTTTCTCTGTCTCTGTCTCTTCTTCCCTCCCTCCCTCCCTTCTTCCTTCCTTCCTTCTTTTCTTCTTTTCTTTCCTTCCCAGAAACTTCCTAGTTTGATGTATTCCCATTTGCCCATTTTTGCTTTTGTTGCCTGTGCTTTCAGTTTTGTACAAAAAACTTTGCCAAGACCAATATTATAAAGTTTTCCCCCTGTGTTTTCGTCTAGTAGTTTTATAGTTTTAGCTGTTATATTTTAAGTCGTTAGTCAATTTTGAGTTACTGTTTGCTTATTGTGTGAGATAAGTGGCCAAATTGATTCTTCTGTAAGCAGATATATAATTTTTCCATAATCATTTATTGAGGACATCGTAATTTCCCATTTTGTGTTTTTGGCACCTTTGTCAAATAAATGAAGAGATTTATTTCTGAGCTCTCTATTCTGTGCCCCTAGTCTTTGTGTCAATACCATGCTATTTTGATTACTTTAACTTTGTAGTATATTTTGAGCTCAGGTAGCATCATGCCTCCAGATTATTTTCATTTTGCTCAAGATTCCCTTGGCTATTCAGGGTCTTTTGTGGTTCCACACTAACTTTAGGATAATATTTTTCTGTTTCTATAAAAAAAATGTTGTTAGGATTTTGATATGGATTACATTGAATCTGTAGATCTCTTTAAGTACTATGAATAGTTTGACAATACTAATTCTTCACATCCATAAACATGGTTGTATTTTTACTTGTGTCTTCATTAATTTTTTTGCATCCATGTGTTATATTTTCCAATGTACAGATCTTTAACTTATTGATTAAATTTATTCCTAATATTTTATTTTTTATGCTATTATAAATGAGATTTTCTTGGTTTCTTTTTTCATAGTTCATTGTTAGTGTATAGAAACACTATTTTCCATGCTGATTTTGTAACATACAGCTATACTGAATATTTGCTTATTACTTCTGATATATTTTAGTTGAAATATTTAGGGTTATCCATATATAGGATCATGATAGCTGAGATAACTTTGCTTTCTTTTTATTTAAGTGCCTTTAATTTATTTTTTATTCTTAATTGCTTTGGCTGGGATTTCCAGTACTATATTTAATAGAAGTGGCAGGAGGGAAAATTCTTGTCTTTTTTCCTGAAAGAATATATTTAAATTAGAATTTCAAACTTTTATTCCACAAAATATTTTCTCAGCACTAAGTTTCCATGGGATTAATTTTTGTTTTCTTAAGATTTTGAACACCTTCTTGTTAAATATCAACAATAATAAAGTGCAACCAAATGACATATCTACACAATTGTTAATTATCTCCAAGATGCTCAAAGACTACATTTCTCATAACTCACCCTGTCAATAATTTCACAAAGCATTATTTTATATTTGGACTAAAATGAGAAGTGTCACTCAAGAACTGAGATTTCCCCTTAATTCCAATACTGCTTACTGAATATTTCAACTAATATCCTAAATTGAACTTACACCCAAGCCAGAAAGAATGAACCTAAAATAATGTAAAAGGTTCCTGTTTGCTTTACTTACTGTGTTCTTGACTGTGCAGAAGCTTTTTAGTCCAATCAGATCCCAGTAATTTATTTTTGGTGTTGCTTCAATTGCCAGGGGGATCCTCCTCATACAATATTCTCTCATTAGATTAACAAATTGTGATATATGTATATCAGCAATAAAAGATGGAAACTTTACTTCTTTTATGTGTATCTGGATGGAGCCGGAACATATGTTTCTTAGTAAAGTATTTCAAGAATGGAAGAAAAAGTGTCCAATGTACTCAATACTGTTATGAAACCAATATATAATTTCCTACATATTCATATAAATGATAAAACACAACTATAGTCCAGAAAGGAGGGAAAAAAAGGGAAAGAGAAGGTGAAGGGAAGAGGAAGGGGGAAAGGGAGGTGGGAGGTTGGGAGGTGGGAGGGTATTTGGTGTACTCTCATTTAATTTGCACAATGCAATGATGTATTTCAAAACTATTAAGAGAGTATAAATGTCTTACCACAACAAATAAGTGATGTGATGGTTTTGTTAACCTGTTTGATGTCAGCATTCCACATTGTATATCAAATCAGCACATTCTACTCCATAAATGCATTAAAGTACATAGTTATGATTTTAAAAGATTCCTGCCCACAGGATGTGAGGGCTTGAATTTATGTCCAATATTTGGGATCAACTCAGTGGTACTCAGGTGACAATTGGTCTAAAGAACAAGTTTCAGTGTCAAAGAAATTTAAAAGTTGGCAAGAATTGGAAAAAAATTTCAGGGATCCAGCCATACAATCTAGGGTTTTGAATAGGAATCTTAATGAAACTAAAGACTGGCTGATAGAAGCTCATGTATAGGAAACTCAGCATAATGGAAAGGACATTTTAGAATTAGAAAGACTAACTGAAACATTAATATTTATAATGCTGCCAGTGTAAAAGTACATCAGTTATTTTACCTCACTGGGGCACACATGAACTAAGTTATATTTTTAAGTTCAAAGTGGTTTGTTTGTGGGTTTTTACCATTTATCATGAGTATCATAATTGGTCATCAAGTAATAAGTATTTAATGTCTGTTGCAGCTAATCCTGAAAGATGGCTCCCAATAAACTAAGCTTCCTGGTTTTCACACTCACTCCCACATTGATTTCCTGGGGGCCTTATCCTTCCATTTAACCAACAGAACATGGTGGAAGCAATGCAATGATAATTAGAGAGCTGATCTTGAAAAGGTTTGGTGCCACCATGTACGAATTCTCACTTCTGTACTGAAGATATCACAAAGGTGAACTGCATGAATAGAAGGGGCACCTGAGACATCATGGGGGAAGAGAGAGCCCTAGATGTCCTAATTATGCAGCTGAGGTGAGCCATCCAGCCATCCCCATGAGATACCAAATACGCAAATATGACATCTTGGGTCTTTCGATGCAATCAGGACACCAGAATCCGCAGCTCTAGCCAAAAGTACACATAACATGATAGTCACTTTGTTAATTCAAGTCAACCTACAGAATAGTGAGAAAAAAGAAAAATATTATAGTTTTAATATGACTTGAGAAAGCTTGAATGTTTTCCTCCACTTGATTAAACTTTAGATAGGTTCCTTTCTGACTACGGGCCTCTGACTTTCCTTTTCTTAGAACATTTACCTTAAAAAACTTGCAATTGCAAATTCTTTTACCACTTTTTTTTTTTTTTTGGCAGTTTTTGGCCAGGGCTAGGTTTTAACCCGCCACCTCCAGGATATGGGGCCAGCACCCTACTCCTTCGAGCCATAGGCGCTGCCCATTTCCACTTTTTTAAAAATAACTTAACAGATTTATTTATAGTTAGTTTTATTTGATTTTTACAGAGATAGGGGGTCTTACTATTTTGCCCATATTTGTCTAGAATTCCTGGCCTTAAGCAATCCTCCTGCGTCAGCCTCCCAAATTACTGAGATTACAGGCATGCCCAGCCTCACTTTTGTGAAATGTATATAAGTTTCCTTAAAAGTCTTTAGCCAGTTTCAAAAACAAGGGAATGTCTTTTTAAAACATTTTTAAACATTGATGCCACCTCTTTGAAATGTAATAATCAAAGAAGATATCAAGGTAACTGTGTGTATTATCATTGGAGATGAGGAAATCTCTCAGGATAGCAATGGGAGACAAAGGAATGAGAAACTGTCATCCTGGAACTAAAGCCAGTTGACAACCTAGGTGTTAGGCAGTAAACGGTGAGCAGGTGCCAAATGTAGATTGTCTGAAATTGAATCCAAGAGAGTAAGAGCTACACAGTAAGAGAGTAAATAAGTAGTGCACCAGCCTTCCATTGTGGTGTTTTTGGCTATTATTGCATTGTTTATTCTGGAGGGAAAGAATTGGAATAATGTTTGAGTAGTTACAGAATAGATGTAGCTGAAGAACTTCTTGTTCTGACTTGTTTGTCTGTGTCTGGACTGGGCAGTAAGTATAAATTTTATGAATAGCTGGTAAGAGATGATATTTGATGAAGAGTTAAGAAGCTTTCAATAATAAGTCCCTTGAATAGTCAAAGTTATTTTAAACTCAAAGACAGAACAGTGGCATTGAAAATGCTTATAGAACAAATAAATTTGTGTTCTTACCAATCCAAAATCAGTGAGCTATAAATGGCACAGTTAACAAACACACAGTTTAGTCATCATTGCGATTGCAAAGGCGTATTTATCAAGTGTCATTAATTTACATGATTAAGTGTCAAGTGGATGATTCATAAATTTAGGCTCATTTTAAAAGGAAGACTTGTTTCCCATTAGGGGTCAAGAATCTTAGTAGGAAGAACTAAATTAAATTCCATCTAATGTTTCTAAGAAGTTTTAGCTTTATATCAACAATTTAGCCAGTAATTACAGTCAATACCATATGGATCCTCTAACCTCAAGTAAACACAAAATAACACACCTGAATTCTTAGGGAAATATTGCAACTTTAGGCATTTAATATATATATGCCATTTAGAACTTCTCATGCCATTAAAACAAAGCTGGTTTTGCCTAAAGCTTATGCCTTCAGATAGCTTGATTAAGTGAGAGGATAAAAGAAATATGAATGGAAATGTAAATAGTAAGAGGGGAGTCTCTGAACAAAATGGATTTTCCAATTCTCTTTTAAATCTTGTCTTCTTACAGAGGACCCACATTTCTATTAATCCAGGATGTAATAGGGAAAACCAATAATGGAGTATTTTAGGTATTTGAACCTAGATATGTTGAAAGCAAGGAAATATTGCAAATTTGTGATATGCTGGCAATACTGATGCTGAAAACTGCAAAGGCGACCTGTGAGGAAAGTGTCTCTCTTATTTTAGTTTTATGTGTCTTATTAACCAGGTCGGGGTCCTGCCTCCAGAGCAGCGTCTGCTGAGACCTGTGGAAACTGGCAGTCATCTACTGAAGAAATATAGAGTTAGAAGTGACAGTAAAGAAAGACAAGAACCATGGAGGAGAATTCAAAGTGGGAGCTCAGGGGTCCATTGCCCATTGTGGGATTCTGGCACTGGCCCAGAGTGTTTGTTCCACTCTGATTTTATTGAAGTCCATTTGCCCAGAGGGTAAGATGAGGGAGGGAACAAAGACACCAGCAGTTTCTCAGATTGATCATATCAGCTCCTTTTGTTGTTACTATAACCTTTAGGGTAGCCTTCAGAAATCTGAAATCTGAGCCTTGTATTGGGAGAGTCTCTTCTTGAGGACACACACACAGATTTCTAAACTAGCTCCACTAGTTCTCCGTGGAGTAAAATGCCACCAGGATCGGTGCAAAGGAGGCATTGTCCTCCCATCACCACCACAGAGGATCTTCCTCTGTGATAAGCCATATAAGCTCTTCTGCCCATGTCTCAGAGCTCAAACTACTCCTTTGGTCTCTGCCCCAGGCAAATGCAAATCTCTACAATGGGCATGTGCTTTGAGTGTTTGGGCAGGAAATGCCTTAGAAGTTGTATCTTTTCTAGGACTTGCATAATCTCTTCTATGACCATTATTTTCCTGAGTGCTCACAGACCAGCAGGATGTTTGTAAACTGTGTCCCCAACAGGTTAAAATCTCAGAAAAGGCAAGAAGCTTGGTAGCGATGGCTAGCTTAAATGTAAACTAGCTGACTTCTCTTTGTTCCAACTCACTCAGCTTACTTTTTAGTTTCCTCTTTTTCTGGGAGTGCTTTCCTTTGCCAAGAATGGGGTCTTCAGTCCCCATTTTCCCAGAAAACTACAATGTATTTCTTAAAAAATATACTATGGTACCTGAGGAGCCAAAATATTCTTTAACTTCTACTTCACCTTTATTTTCCATCACATTCCATTTTTTTTTAACAGCTATTGTGGTTTTTCTGATTAAAGTTTAATGAAAGAAGATTTTAGCCAAAGCTATGCATTAACTTTTCAAAGGATATTCTTTTCCTTTATCCCATATTTCCTGTTTTTTTCTTTTCCTCTCCCTCTTCCTTTTTGTCCATTTTTTCCCTTTTCCTGTGCAGACACTTATACAGCAATGTGGAACCATGAGAAATGAATGCAGAAAGACTGTGAAGTAAAACGTGTTGGATTGAAGCTGAGCAGATTGTTTAGATGGAAGTGTTTCCCTGAGCTCATTCTTCATAAGAGCATTTTTAAGTCTAGATGCACAACATACATATTTTTGAGTTGGTAGGGTTGATTTGTATGCTGGCATAATCCTGGAGTGTTCTGGTTATAGAATATGGAAAGTGAGGCATTTCTAAAACAAAGGAGATTGGTGAGGACTTTGGTGATGAAAACCTCAGCAAAAAATGATTCGGTAAGCAAGGACATCTGGTTTAACAAGCAGGCATCTCAGAAAAAGGGCTCGTCTCGTGTCACTGGTGAGCTTTCTGCGAGCATTTTAGAAAGTTTCGCCTGATGCATTGGTTTCCTAGAGATGTTATAACTGGATGGCTTGAAACAAAAGAAATACACGTGTACACTCTGACACTCCTCAAGGCTAACAGTCTGACTCAAGGAGTCTCAGGGCCACACTCTGTGAAAGACTTAAGGGAACATTCTTCCTTTCCTTTTCATTGCTTCTGGGGTGGGTCAACAAAAATATTCAACATTTCTTGATTCCTTGCTTTCTAGACATATCACCCAAATCTTTACCTCTGCTGTCACTTCATATTCTCTCTGTTTCCTGTGTCCAAATTACCTCATCTTTGAACTCATCTTACTTTGACTATATCTGCAAAGGCCCTATTTCCAACCAAAGTCACATTTGCAGGTGCCAGAGTTTAGGACTTCAACACATACAATTTCTTTTTGTGGGGGACACAATTCAACCCACAATACCTGACAGTGTTCAAAATTTTGCTGTGTCAGATTTATTGTTTTTTTTTTTATTGCCACTTTGCTTAGGATTTAAACATTGTTTTTATTTGGATTTAAATTAGAAGTATCTTCTTAATCTTTCAGTTATGTGCAGATAAATGGAGTTTCATTTATGCATGAGTTTCATTCATGAATGTATAAAACGGTAACTTTTCTTTTAAGAGCAACAAATTAAAAGAAGATGTACTTAAAATTATGAAGCACATCTCTTTGCTTCATATCATATTTAACTTTTTTCTCCACACCAAGGCTTTCTACCATCAGAAGGCTTACCAGTTATCATCTGTTTTTCTTTATTTACGTTTTCCACATGTTGAGAAGGCACACATTTCCTTCTTTCTCATTCTTCTTCTTCTGTTATGCAATTCCTATCTCTAAGCAATTTTTTAAGAGTTTGCTTTTACAGAAATGCAAGTTACTACTTCTGCCAAGTATTTAAATTGAAAATATACAAATTAAGAAATAAACTACTACACATCAGATCAGTGTAAACATAGGTATATTGACATATGTACATTATACTACGTAATTCCAAAAAGTCTTTCCCTGAGTAATTTTCATCAACTGCCTTAACATCCTACTAATTAATTATAAAAAGATTCTGAAGCTATACAGTATGAGAAATCTATGTTCATTTTAAACCAAAAATACTAAAAGATTTTGACAACGGTAACTGAACTATCCTAAATAATGCAACATTTTTACTCTTCACTAGAGTTATTTAATCATTTACAACTTGGTCCCCACTCCCCAAACCTCCTACCTAACTACATTCTCCTCCATTCACAGGGATTTTATTGTCCCAGGTCATGTACGAAACAGAAGATCCTAGGCAGGAACTTCCTCCTTCCTTCCAATGTTTACACATGCACCTGTAAACCCCCTCCTCCTCTCACATTCACACAGCAGATTACCTCTCTTCTTTTTTTCTATAAGCTTAACCACAACCAAGTGTTCAAAACTGAATCTTCTTCATTCTCATACTCACCAAACAGACACAAAACAAACCTATTCTTCCTGAGCGTACTCTTGGACAGCAATGAGAAAATAAATAAATAAATAAATAAATAAATAAATAAAGACCCTGTTGCCCAAGCTAAAGTTTTATGCACCTCCTGTCCATTTCATTGTTGAGAAAGGACTCCTTGCCCTAAAGCAGTGTTTTTCAACCTTTTTAAATCTCAGGGCACGCTTCAATTATGTTGATCAACAGCAGAAGAATGAAAAAGAGAACATACTGGTGGCACTGTGGCTCAAAGGAGTAGGGCGCTGACACCATATAATAGAGGTGGTGGGTTCAAATCCAGCCCTGGCCAAAAACTTCAAAAAAAGAAAAAAAGAGAGAGAGAGAGAAAACATACTTACTGTGATTTGAACTTCTTTCAAAAATAATTTAATTAATGATCTTTGAAAATTTTCATAGCACACCAGTGTGCCTCAGCACATGGGTTGAAAACCACTGCCTTAGAGTTAAGGTAATGATTGAACAGTCAATACCCAAAACCGGGCAGTGAGGTTCATAGTAGTTTGTTGGTAACATATCTTCCCAGCTTGGGTGATGAAGACATTTCGTCATGCAGGGCCTCAAGGGGAGTTGCCTCCGGTGATGAGTGAATCAACAGAGACCAGGAGAGTAACAAGAGGGTAGGACACAACCCTGATTCCCACAGGAGGATCTGATTGGCTTGTTTAATAATCCAGTGGGCTGGTAGGGAACTGAAAAACCTTATTCAGAGATAATCAGACACTGTGCTTCGTCGCAAAAGGCTGTGGGGCCTTATCTGTGGGAAGATGATGGTGAGATGAACTTGCGCTTGGGACATTTGAGGTTATTTCTGTTTTCATTAGGTATTAAGACACACAAATATTACACTACATTTTTGCTTTGTGTCTTACACCACAACTAGGGCATTCTTAACTCCTCTTTTCCTTTCTTTGTTTCTCTTTAGCATTGAATCATTTCACATACTCTGTCAACTGTTATAGTAATAGCCTTTAAAGTTTCTGTCATCCCCCAACACTTCCCAATTTCCCTGGCTTCTCCACGCCCATCCATTAGAATTTAACTTAGCCACTTCTCCCTCACCTTAGTCTGCTCTGTGAACTTCCCTGAAGTTGTGAGAACTATTCCTATTATTTGCTGCACGGCATTCTGTGCTTAACCCATCTGGAAACAATGATTTACTCACTTTTTAAGTAATAGATTTTAATCATGTCAAAAACTATGATTTGTGTGCTATATTCCTAGCATGTAGCACACAGTGGGTGCACAGTAAATTGACGTTAAAAATGACATTGAGCTTAATGTACATCTAGCTGAATACAGATGAGCCAGCATGGTTAAAGTCATTAAATCCCAGTATTCAGGAGACTGCTGGTCCTTTATTAGCAGTTTTCTCTGCAGTATTCTCTTATCTTCCTACTCAATAAGCTTGTTTTCATACAGAATCCTAGCCAGCACCATCAGTGATGTATTAGTTTTCCCAGATTCCTAAGAAGCACTTTGGTCTTCATGGGGCAACATTAATTCTTACGATTGGCCTGAGCACCCAACAGAACAACGTGATTTATTTCTGCTTTCATCCCTCTGGCAGTCCTAGGCAGCACCTGCCAGGGTATGGCTGCTGTATTAGCAAACCAAATGGAAAGCAAATGAGTGTATATCTTGGTCCCCAAAGAGAAACCCTTTACCACTGCAGCTAAGCTTGACAGTTTAGGATTCCCATTTGACTCCAAAGAACATGAAATGCTCCACTACTTTTTAAAATCATTTGCTTATATGTGGCTGCAGTTCACACATCCCAGGGTGTCCTTTTCCCTCATACCCCAAAGGGAAGAGAAATATGAACCTATTCCATTCAGAGATCACTGAATAATGTTGGCTGCTATCAGATTTCATTGGCTTCAAGACTGTTATTTGTTGAAAATAGGTGGTTGAGTCTCAAAGTCAACGACATTCCCCCAGGGTGCCCATTAGGCAGAAGGGAAGCACAGTTGTAAACAATCTGTTTTGTAAAATAGAGGTCTCCGGAAGAAAAGGTGTCAAGATCATATTTGTTGAATATTTCATAGCGTAGAGTGTACAATTTACAGACAGGAAAGGAATTACAAAAGACAGTCCTACAAAAGGCGTAATTTCTCAGGAAGAAGACATTCTCTCCCTTCTTTCAACGCTTTGATAGAGGAAGCTAGAATTGAAGGAGTAGTAAGAGAGAATGGAAAGGAAATGATTAAAAGGTGGGGAAAAAATAGGTTTCCAAATTCCTTGATGAAGCCCGTTTTCACAGATTGCCCACAAATGAGTGTGTGCTTTGCCCTAGGTTTGACATTATTTATTTATTCTATTAAAGAACACTGATGAACCAAAATGTTAACAGCAAAGGCACACTTTCTTTTTCTACCAATAGAAAGGTAGTCTGAACTGGGTCATAATAGATCCACTATCTTTACTTTGGGGTCCACAGCACACCCAGGTTTCAGAAGATAGGCAAAATCTCCAAACCCACACACCCAAACATGTGTGCGTACATATCAAAATTTCTAAATTACACACATGTGCACATAGGTACTTTTATGGAAAGAGTGTGCACAGCATTAATCAGATTCTCATATCTTGCTATTGCTACCCTATCCAAATTTGTATAAATACACTAAATGTCTGCTTGTTCTAAATTATAGAAAATAGATAATATTAGTAGTGCTACATTTTCTATTGATAATTGGCCTGTTTTCACAACATTTAAATCTATTTTCATGTATTGCCTTATTTTAGAAAATGAGAATTTTTTGAAGATGTAATACAATTTTATAAAGTTGTAATAATGATAAATAACAATAATTATGCATGTTCAGTTCTTACCATTTGTCAAGTAGAATGCTGATTATTTTATAGGTGGTATCTCTTGTAAGCCTCCTGAAATATAAGTAGCAACTCACCCAGAAGAAACCGAGGCTGAGAAGATTAAATAACCTGTATGTACTAGTATTGATACGTGATTCAAAGTTTCAGAAGTAGCCCTCTGCATGATCGTAGAATCTCAGCTTTTATCTCTGCTGCTTCTCTACAATTATACATTTTCTTGGTATAAATTAATATAACTCTACAAAAGGAACACAGAAGGAGAAAATATGACTGGTATTATTTCATATGATAGAAATAACCCATGAATTTAAAGGAAATCCCAGATTATTCATTGCAGCTCAATTCATAATAGCCAAATCATGGAAGAAGCCCAAGTGCCCGTTGACCCATGAATGGATTAACAAATTGTGATATATGTATATCATGGATTATTATGCAGCCTTAAAAAGATGGAGACTTTACCCCCTTCGTGTTTACATGGATGGAGCTTGAGCATACTCCATCCATGTAAAGTATCCATACTCTTAGTAAAGTATCCCAAGAATGGAAGAGAAAATATCCAATGTACTCTGTACTTTTATGAAACCAATTTACAATCACTCACACTTTCATATGAAGAATAGATCACAACTATGGCCCAGGATGAAGAAGGGAGAAGGGGGCATTGGGAGGGAAGTGGTGAAGTCAGATCGAGGGAGGGTGAATGGTGGGGTCACACCTATGCTGCATTTTGCAAGGGGACATGTTGGATCTATTAGTATAGAGTATAAATGTCTTAACACAATAACTAAGTAAATGAGATTAGGTATATATTAACCAGAGTGATGTAAACGCTCCTAATTCAATACGAAATCAGCACATTGTATCCCATGAATACATTAATGTATACATGATCTATGTGTTTATGATTTAATAAAGTAAATAAATAAAAGAAATTTTATAATTATGCATAATATTGGGTAAGTTATTTAATAGCTAGATATTAAGGTTGGTCTGGTCACCTTCAAAAAGATTCACAAAAAAACTAAAAAAAAATTAGAAAACATAAGTACAAACAATAGTAAGAGGCAGCTGACACAACAGTAATTCACACACACTTCATCCTTATCTATTCCTCCATGGGAGTAAAACCTGTAACTACTCCCCGGCTATTCCTTTCAGATGGTTAAGAATGTTCATGTTACATACCCAGTATGACAAGAGGGGGATTTTGTTGAAGACTTTTTGAATTTTTTTTTCTGGTAAAAGATATGGCTGTCGATGGCTTTCTGCTAGTCTGCAGCATCACATGCTCCTTTCAGTCTCAGTATAAACATTAAAAACAGGTCCAGAATATTGGACTTCTTGAGCCAATCCCAACAGCCATGTAAGGACTGTTAATGATGTGAGGAAATAATTCTCTATGTATTTAAGCCACTGTTTGAAGGAGTTTGTGTTTCTTATGCTGTGGATTATATGCTGAATAATAAATAGACTGACAAGAAAGAAAAGGAAAAAATGGAATCTAAGGGAAGCAATAAAACTTTTTTTTTTTTTTATACCCAGCATGATTTTCCATGTAAAAAATTTTAAGGAATCTAGACACAAACTTTTAGAACTAATGCACAAACTTAACAATATACCTGGTACTAGGTCAAATGCAACAAAGTAATTGCATTTACTTACAGTAACAAAAAATATTGAAAGTGATGCATATCACATATATGCTATTAATAACCACATTTTGGACATCAAATATGTAGAACTAAATCTACCAAAAAATATAAATTTCTTCTAAATTAAAAGTAACAGTAATTGGGAGCAGGCATGGTTGCTCATACTTGTAATCCTAGCACTTTCAGAGGCTAAACTGGGAGGATAACTTAAGGCCAAGTTTTAAGATCATCCTGAGCAACATAATGAGACCCTGTTTCTACAAAAAATAGAAAAATCAATGGAGTATGGTGGCATGTGCCACAGTCTCAGCTACTCAGGAGGCCAAGGCAGGAGGAGCAATTAAGCCTAGGAATTGGAGATTGCAGTGAATTTTTATGACATCACTGCACTCTAGCCTGGGTGAAAACCAAAACAAAAAAAAAATACAAATTATTTATAAAAATGAAGAAAGACAAATGAAAGAAAAGAGATAGCAAGTTCTTTATTTAATTCATTTTTTTATTATTAAATCATAGCTGTGTACATTAATGCAATCAAGGGGTACAACGTGCTGGTTTCATATACAATCTGAAATGTTTTCATCAAACTGTTTAACATAGCCTTCAGGGCAGTTTCTTTGTTATTGTATGAAGACATTTGTATCCTGCATTTAGTAAGTTTTGCCTATACCCTTCTAAGATGCACCATAGGTGTGGCTCCACCAATTACCCTCCAAATCCCCCCTCCCCTCCTCTCCCTTGCCCCTTTCCCCATATTCTTGTGCTTTAGTTGGGTTACAGCCTTGATATGAAACCTATAAATTACCTTCATAGTAGGGCTGAGTACATTGAATACTTTTTCTTCCATTTTTGAGATACTTTGCTAAGAAGAATATGTTCCAGCTCCATCCATGCAAACATGAAAGAGGTAAAGTTTCTATCTTTCTTTAAGGCTGAATAGTATTCCATGGTATACATGTACCACAATTTATTAATCCATTTGTGGGTCAATGGGCACTTGGGCTTCTTCTATGACTTAGAAATTATGAACTGGGCTGCAATGGAAATTCTGGTACAGATGTCTTTGTTATAATGTGATTTTTGGTCTTCTGGGTATGTACCTAGTAAAGGAATTATAGGATCGAATGGCAGGTCTATTTTTTGATCTCTATGTACTCTCCAAACATCCTTCCAAAAGGAACGTATTAGTGTGCATTCCCATCAGCAGTGTAGAAGTGTCCCTTTTCTCCACATCCATGCCAACATCTCTGGTTTTGGGATTTTGTAATGTGGGCTACTCTTACTGGAGTTAGGTGATATGGCAAAGTAGTTTTGATTTGCATTTCTCTGATGATTAGGGATGGTGAGCATTTTTTCATGTGTCTGTAGGCTGTGCTCCTGTCTTCTTTAGAGAAGTTTCTCTTCAAGTCCTTTGCCCACCCTGAAATAGGATCACTTGTTCTTTTCTTGCTAATACATTGGAGTTCTCTGTGGATTCTGGTTATTAAAATTTTATTGGAGACATAACCTGCAAACATTTTCTCCCATTCTGAGGGCTGTCTGCTTGCTAAACTTACTATGTTCTTGGCTGTACAGAAGCTTTTTAGTTTGATCAGGTCCCAGTAGTGTATCTTTGATACTGCTTCAATTGCCTGGGGAGTCCTCCTCATAAAATATTCACC
>CAUYON010066380.1:0-12406 GCA_963573935.1 Arctocebus calabarensis | reverse complement strand
GCTGCACCTGTCAGCGCCTGGCTCCTGCCTGCCAGAGACGCCAGCCCGAGGTGGTGCCGGAGCAGCTGGCAGCTGGGCAGCAGGGCGGTGACTTCGGGGACTGACCTCCACATTTTCAATGTCAATAGAAAATGGGTTATGGAAAAGCTTTATGTCCTGTTCATGGAGATGAAGCTCTTTAAATCTAAATTGGAACTCATTTTGCAACTGTTCCAGTGAATCCACACGTTTTGTTTGGGAATGCAACCAATGGTTGTTCCGCTAACAGATTTTGCGGCCTGGGATGAGTCTGCTGCTAAACAGGAGAAGCAGCAGAGGCAAAAACACCCGGGCGGATAAATGTCCTCAGCTGGCCGCATGTGGCCCGTGGGCCATAGTTTGAGGAACCCTGCTCTAGAGTCTCTGTTCCAACAATCTTCTTCCTTAGTAGTAGCAAACATTTCAAAAGCTTCCTTCTTCTCTTGGGGCCTGATGCTGGCTTGGCTTTGTCTTGTTGTCTCTTCTTCCAGATTCTTCATACCAAGACCTTAAAAATCTGGTTTAATGTTCTGCTTGTGGAGCCTGAGGCCCCTTTGTAAGCCTTTGAATATAAGGTTGAACTGGGGGATGATGTGCATGTGCAAAACAAAAAAAAAAGGAAATGGTGCAGGGGTAGGTAAGGAGCTATATTACCTGAAAACCAATGAGACAGAGCTGTAGGTGTAATAAGTAATGTGCAGCAGGCAGCATGATTTTTTTTTTTGTGAGACAATCTCACTATGTCACCCTCGGTAGAGTGCCGTGGCGTCACAGCTGACAGCAACCTCAAATTCTCGGGCTTAAGTGATTCTCTTGCCTCAGCCTCCCAAGTAGCTGGGACAACAGACACCTGCCACAACATCCAGCTATTTTGTTTTTTTTTTTTTAATTGAATCACAGTTGTGTACATTAGTTCAACCATGGGGTACAGTGTGGGGGCTTCACATGCAATCTGAGATATTTTATCAACCTGATTGACATACCATTCATGATATTTTCTCGTTTACTATATGAAAAATGAATACAATATTTTTAAAAGGCAAAATGGCTGCAAAAAAAAGGTCAAAATGTCGGGTGGTGCCTGTGGCTCAAAGGGGTAGGGCGCCAGCTCCATATGGTGGAGGTGGCGGGTTCAAACCCAGCCCCGCTCCCCCCAAAAGTCAAAATGTCAAATGAAAGACAAGATCTGAGCCTGCACCTGCACTTCTTAATTCACCTCCTACTCCTAAACCTACCCCTATTGGGACACGTCCTCCCCAACCTTTCTCTACCCCTTGGCAAATCCCCCAAAATCCCCAGAGGATTCTGGGCATTTTCTAGTTTCTGGAGGGGAGGCAGGAGTGTGGCTGGGAATTCCCAATGGTGTCTAGCCTGTCCCTGGGGGTTTCCGTGGGCATCCAGGGCAAGCACTGCGCCTAGTAGGTGCTCATTGATATCCACAGTGGCAGTTCCTCCCCTGGTCTGTGTCCCTTGAGTCCCTGTGGCCAAGACACAGAGGGATCCTTCCATGCTCATCTCAGTGGTCAGTGAGTCTCTCCTCTTAGTCTGTGCCTGGGTCCCTCTGGGCCCCTATCTTTCTTTTTCTTTGGATCTTTGTCCCTGTCTCTGCTTGTGTGTGTCTCCTTCTCTGTCTCTCTCATTTCCCTGTCTCTCTGTCTCTCTTGTTCTGTCCAGCTCTGTCTGTCTGTCTGAGTCTCTGCCTTCCCTTGTCTCTCTCCCTCTCTGCCCCTCCCTCTCCAGATCCCTGTGTCTCTCTCCTTCCTGTCTCTGTCTCTCTCCTCTCTCTACTCTATCTCCTGTCTGCATCTCTATCTCTTGATCTCCATCTCTGTCCCGTTCTTGCTGTTTTTGTCTCTGTCTCCC
Organism: Arctocebus calabarensis; assembly: GCA_963573935.1. Classification (NCBI taxonomy): domain Eukaryota; kingdom Metazoa; phylum Chordata; class Mammalia; order Primates; family Lorisidae; genus Arctocebus; species Arctocebus calabarensis. The sequence continues at coordinate 10,525 of CAUYON010066380.1, read as the reverse complement.
TCCTCTCCATGTCTCTCCCTCTGCCTCTCCCTCTCTACATCTCTGTGTCTCTCCTTTCCCCATCTTGGTTTCTGTTGTCCTCCTTGTCCTAGTTGTCCTTCCTGGGGATTCCCCCTAGGGACTGCTGCCGGAAGGAAGGGCTGCTGGTCTCATGGGGCTGGGGAAGGCCAGAGGTCTGCACTTCTCCCTTTTGTGGCCTCCTCTCCCTACCCCCACCTTCGGGGCCTTCCGTATCCAGGGTGATGGGTGCAGAGCTGGGGACTGCCACCTTGCTCATCTCTCCATGGGCCCCAGGAACCCGCCCTCCTGGGTGGATCTCAAGTCCTTGCCTCTTGCCTTAATCCGTGAGTCGCCCAGCTCCTGATAGCAGACACAGCCATGACCCCAAGACTCTTCCTGGCCCTGGCCCTCTGGTCCAGCTGTATGCCCAGCCATGGGAAGGAAGGTATGTGGGACCCCTGGGGATTGGGGTACCTAGGTAGAGGGACATGATTAGAGGACTGGAACTTGACCTTCTGCCTTGGATCATGTCTAGGGTGGGAGTTCATATGTCTCTTGTGTGTCCACTGGGGTCACATTCCCATTGTATGGGTGGACCTCTCTGAGGTACAGAGAGGTGAAGCCAAGAAGTGGCAGACATAGCCTGGAGATACTGGCAGACCTGTATAGATGCAGAAATGGGTTTGAGTTGGATCTATTCAAATAGAGTAGACCTGGAATAGAAACACATCCCTATGCTTCAAGACAAAACTTACAAAAAGGGGCTGTATTAACCCTCTTTTTCCTCCCTGGGTTCCTCTGTGGCTCTTTCAACCTCAGATTTCACCTCTGAAAAATGGGCTAATAGTTCCCACCTTAACGCCTTGTTGTAGGAGGGAGAGATGATGTTGGTGCCTTTTGTTCCTGTATTCATTCATTCCGTGCACCTTTCCTAGATACCTGCTGTGTGCCTGGTGCTGGCTGGTAATGTGGCAGGGCTGATCTAGGGTGGGGCTGTGATGATCTGGGCATATTTTAGAAGCTCACGTTCCCCTCTCTTTTCCTCCCCGGGGGGCCTCAGCAGCTCTGACCCTGCCTAGGGTGTACTGCCGAGCCCCTCGGTACCCAATAGCAGTGGATTGCTCTTGGACCCTGCCACCAGCTCTGAACTCCACCAGGCCTGTGTCCTTCATTGCCACATACAGGTGAGAGAACCCAGAAGGGACTGTGGGGACACTGAGCTTCCCAGAAAGTCCAGAACTCTGGTCCTGAAAGCCCTTGGGTCAGGAAACCTATTGACCCAGATATCCTGAACCCCAAACCTTTGGGATTCTATTTCTGTCCTTTGGAAATATACTTCCTAAAATGTCATATCACATATTATTCACACACTGGAAACTACATCTGTGGTTTAAAACTTTCTAGTACTCACATGAAAATGAGATAAAGACAGGGATGAAATTAATTTTAATGTTTTATTGAAATAATATCTAAATATTCTGAACATATATCATTTAAGATGATTTAATGAAATTTAAGTTAATGTTTGTATCTTTATAATTAATTTATATATTTAAATTATATAACCTGAAATTTCAGTTGTTTAGGAGGCTGAAGGGGAAGATTACTTGAGCCTTAGAGGGTTTTCTGTTTGTTAGTTTGTTTTGAGAGAGTCTCACTATGTCCCCCTCCATAGAGGGCTGTGGTGTCACAGCTCACAGCAACCTGAAACTCTTGGGCTTAAGCAATTCTCTTGCCTCAGTCTCCCAAGTTGTTGGGACTACAGGTGCTTGCCACAACGCCCAGCTATTTTTTTGTTGCCATTGTCATTGTTGGTTAGCTGGCCTGGGCCAGGTTCAAACCCGCCAGCCTCAGCGTATGTGGCTAGCACCATAACCACTGTGCTATGGGTGCCAAGCCAGCCTAAGATTTTGAGACCAGCCTGGGAAATATAGTGAGAGCCTGTCTCTAAAATTAAATAAATAGGCTGGGTGCAGTGGCTCATGCCTGCAATCCTAGCACTCTGGGAGGCTAAGGCAGGTGAATTGTCTGAGCTCAGGAGTTCAAGACCAGCCTGAGCCAGAGTGAGATCTCATTTCTATAAATAACTGGGCTGGGCATTGTGGTACGTGCCTGTAGTCCCAGCTACTTGGGAGGCTGAGACAAGAGAATCATTTGAGCCCAGGAGTTTGACATTGCTGTGAGCTGTGACACCACAGCAAATAAAAAAACAAAAGCAAAATGAAGTGAGACTCTGTGTCAAAAAAAATTAAATAAGTAAACATATGATAAATAATGATCTTTTCTTTTTTTTTTAAAGACAGAGTTTCACTTTATCGCCTCGCTAGAAATCACAGCTCACAGCAACCTCCAACTCCTGGGCTTAGGCAATTCTCTTGCCTCAGCCTACCGAGTAGCTGGGACTATAGGCACCTGCCACAACACCCAGCCATTTTTTACTGCAGTTTGGCCAGGGCCGGGTTCAAACCTGCCACCCTCAGTATATGGGGCTAGCACCCTACCCACTGAACCACAGGCACCACCTGATAAATAATGATATGTCATATGTTAATTACAATATATGTTAATTTAATGTCATGTGATATGCTTATCCAAAATATTATCATTTCAGGCCATGCCTGTGGCTCAAAGGAGTAAGGCGCCCGCCCCGTATGCTGGAGGTGGTGGGTTCAAACCCAGCCCCGGCCAAAAACAGCAAAAAACCCCAAACAAACAAAATATTACCATTTCAACATGTAGTCATTTAAAAAAATTAGTGAGACAATTTTACATTATTTTTTTGATCCTGTCTCTGAAATTCCATGTGTATTTTACATATACAGCAATTTCCATTCAGATGCTACATTTTTGTCAGCAATATTGGATCTGTGAAAATCCAGATTTAGAAAATCCTGTTTAGATTTCATAACATAGGCTGTTGATGTAGGTCACACCCTCCAAGTTGTTCCAAACAACTTCTTCCAAGTCTTCTGATCCCAGAAAACTTTAGATTTCATTTATAAATTTAGATTAGATAAATTAAAAAGTCATACTCCGTGGATTGGCCAGATTCAAGTGTTTAACAATGACATGTGGCTCATGGTTACTACAGGGGACAAGGCTGAATGCAGAACATTGTGAAGCTTTCAGAAAATTCTGCAGAATAGTGCTGATCTGGTGTCTTGATATTCTGAAGTCTTGACATCTTAGGGGCCTAAGAAATCAAGAGAATCTGATTATGTCAGATCCCAAAATCTATGTATGGATCCACAGGGCTCTGGAATGTTGGCCTCCCAGAAACAATTACTGCGAAGGACTCCCGTATCTCTGTGTCCTGTGGCCCCTAACCCCAGGTCATTGAGGACTCTATTGAGTCCTCACTGTTGGAGCCCACAACTCTTATTGTGGGGTGACATAGCTGCCAGCGGCAGAACCCCTCTCCAGGGCTGCTCCTACCTCTTCCTACCTCTCACTGGGTTCCAGGGACAGGTCTGGCCAGCAGGAGATGCTGAGGCCAGAGACGTTCCCCATGATCCTCAGAGTGTGCACCCCATGTCCAGGCTTGGAGTGGCCGCCCAGGGGAAGAGCTGTCCCTGCCTCCAGCTGACACCCGAGGCCACCAGGTGCTCCATCCCAGACATCCAGCTGTTCTCCATGGTACCCTACGTGCTCAACGTCACTGCTATCCACCCCTGGGGCACCAGCAGCAGCTTCCTGCCCTTCATCGCAGAGCACATCAGTGAGTAGGGGAGGCTGCCAGCTCCTTCCTGCTCTTCCCTTTTCACCCTCACTTCCCCCATCCGCCTCCCACCAGTCATCCAGTTCTGTGGAGCCACCTTTGCAGTATTTCAAAAATGTGACACATTCTGGCTCAGTGCGTAGGGTGTTGGCCCCATATGCCTAGGGTGGTGGGTTTAAACCCGGCCCCTGCCAAACTGTAACAAAAAGTAGCCAGGCATTGTGGCGGGCACCTATAGTCCCAACTACTTGGGAGGCTGAGGCAAGAGAATTGCCTAAGCCCAAGAGCTGGAGTTGCTGTGAGCTGTGACACACAGCACTCTACTGAGGACAACAAAGTGAGACTCTGTCTCTTTGAAAAAAGAAATTTAAAAAAAAAGTTGGCTCGGCACCTGTGGCTCAACAGGCTAAGGTGCCAGGCACGTACACCTGAGCTGGCAGTTTCAAATCCAGCCCAGGCCCGCCAAACAACAATGATGGCTGCAACCAAAAAATGGCCAGGCGTTGTGGCGGGTGCCTGTAGTTCCAGCTACTTGGGAGGCGGAGGCAGGAGACTAGCTCGAGCCCAGGAATTGAAGGTTGCTGTGAGCTGTGATGCCACAGTGCTCTATCCAGGGTGACAGCTTGAGGCTCTGTCTCAAAAAAAAATAGTGACACATTCTTTCCATTCTTCTGCCTCTGCCAAGTGTGCCCCAGCATTACCCACCTGGACCAACCTATGCCCTCCTCCCTGGTTCTCCTGCCCTCACCCCCTATGGCCTGTCCTACCCACAGCAACCTCCAGAGGGCATGCCTGTGAGCACCTGAGTCGGGGCCCATCCCTCCTCTGCCCACAGCCCTCCATGGCTCCTGCCTCCCTCAGGATCAAAACTCAAGTCCTCCCCGAGGCCCAAAAGGTCCTACATTACCTGTACTGTCCCCTCCTTCTCTCTCCTTCCCCCTTCCCCCCCTTCCCTTTCTCCCCCTCCTCCCTCTGCTCCAGCCAAATGGGCCTCCTCCCTGTACCTCTAACACTCTAGAGGCAGTCCTGCCCCAAGGTCTTTGCATGGGCTGTTCCTTCTGCCTGCAATACCTTTCCCTCAGATATCCCTACATCTGTTCTTTTACCTCCTTTAGTCTTGACTCAGGCGTCACTTCCTTACTAAGGACTCCTTTAGTACATTAAAAAAATTGCAAACCCTGGCCAGATGTCGTGGCTCACGTCCATAATCCTAGCACTCTGGGAGGCTGAAGCAGGTGGATTGCTTGAGCTTAGGAGTTCAAGACCAACCTGAGCAAGGGCAAGACCCTGTCTCTACTAAAAACATAAAAATTAGCTGGACATGTGTCAGGCGCCTGTAGTTCCAGCACTCAGAGGCTGAGGCAGGAGGATCACTTGAACCCAAGAGTTTGAGGCTACTGTGAACGAGGCTGATACTATGGCTCTTTAGCCTGAGGCAACAAAATGAGACCCTATCTTAAAAAAAAAAAAATGGAAACCCTCATATATTGCTGCTGGTTAGTAAAAACAGTTTGGCAATCCCTCAAAGAGTTAAACATGGAGATACCATGTAACTCAGTGATTCTACTTGTGAGTACATGTAAGAGAGAAATGAAAATATTCATCCACACAAAGGTTGTACACCCATGTCTGTAGCAGGTGTACTGAGCAATAGTGAAATCCCCATCTCTACAAAAAAATAAGAAAAAAGGTAGAGACAACCCAAGTGTCCATCGACGGAGGAAGGGTTAAACACACATGGTCCATCGTACATGGGAATATCACTCCACCATGAAAAGGAATGAGGCTCTGACACAGGGCAGAAGGTGGATGGACCTTGAGGATGTCTTGTTTGGTGAGAGAAACCAGAGACAGAAGGACAGTGTGAGATTCCATTTATGTGAAGTGTCCAGAAGAGGCAGATCCGCAGAGATAGGAAGTGGATTCATGGTTGTCAAGGGCTGGCGAAGGGGGAGGAGGAATGACTTCTAATGGGGATAGGGTTAATTTTCGAAGGGATAGAATGTTCTGGAATTAGACAGTTCTGACAGATGCACAACTTTGTGAATGTGCAAAATACCATAGAATTGTATACTTTGAAATGGTGAGTGTTATGATTTGTGAATTAAGTCTCAAAAAAAAAAATAGCAAGCCACTTCCATCCTTACACTCCTTATCTCTCTTCCCTACTCTGGGATGACCTACAGATTTGTTGCTTATTACTTGCCTTCTCCCTGAGGGTTTATGAGCTCCATGAGAACAAGGGTGGATAAGTCTAGGTCGCTGCTGTGCCCTCTGTCTGGGACAGCACCAGCCATGAAGTAGGCTATAAATAAATATTTGTTAAGTGAATGAATGAATACATAAACTTTCCACCCCCTGGCCCTGTTTTCTGCTTGTCATCAGTCAAGCCTGACCCTCCAGAAGGTGTGCACCTGTGGCCCCTGCCTGGACAGCAGCTGCAGGTGAGGTGGGAGCCTCCCCAGTCCTGGCCCTTTCCAGAGATCTTCTTACTCAAATACAAGATTCGCTACAAGAGGCATGGAACTGGCCGCTTCCGCCAGGTGAGGAGGTTGTGGGAAGGTGGGAAGGATGGCATCTGGTAAAGTGTAGAGTGAGTGGCTCATACAAAGCCCAGCAGGTGTGCTGGGACCTCACACACAGCTTGGGATTCCTGGGGTGTTACATAAGGGCAGTCCGACAATTCCACTTCTGGTTATCTACTCAAAAGAATGGCAAGCAGGGACTCAAAACGGAACCATGATTTATAATAGCCCCCAAATGGAAATAACCCATATGACCATCAATAAATGGATAAGCAGGCTGGGTGTGGTGGCTCACACCTGCAATCATAGCAATTTGGGAGGCCAAGGTGGGAAGACATTGCCTGAGCCCAGGAGTTCAAGAGTAGCCCAGAAAACATAATGAGACCCAATCTTTACCAAAAATAAAAAAACTAGCTGGGCATTGTGGGGGCACCTGTAGTCCCAGCTACTCGGGAGGCTGGGGGATACCTTGAGCCCAGGAAATTGAGGCTGCAGTGAGTTATGATGCTGCTGCTGCACTCCAGCCTTATGGAAACAGAAGGTCAAAGTGAGATCTTGTCTCAAAAAATAAAAAGCATGATTAATGTCTAATGCAGTGGGTTCTGGGGAAGAGATACCTCAAGTCCTGGCTCAGCCCCTGGGAGGAGGATGGACACAGGTATCCTGGTGAATGAAAACCCTGTAAGGTGAAACATACACACGGGCTGCTATGGTTCAGGAAGTATCCCTGGAAGAGGTGGCTTTGGGGTCAAGCACTGAGATCTCGAGAGGTTGGGATGAGGAAGGGACTGTCATGCTGTTTGGGACGGGGAATTGTGACCTGAGGCCTTCAGCAAAGCCCACAGTAGGGAAGGCTCAGATATGTGGTTCTATACAAAGTGCCCTATCCCAGTCTTCTCATTCTGGTGATCCAACCTTCTCTGTGCTCTCAGGTGGGACCCATTGAAGCCACGTCTTTCACCCTCAAGTCTGTGCGATCTCAAGCCAAGTATTTCGTCCAGGTGGCTGCTGCGGATCTCACTGACTATGGAGAGTCAAGTGACTGGAGCCTCCCCGCAACCACTCTCATGATGTTGCATGACTAGTGGGGTTCCTTTCCAGTGCCCCCAAAGAGGGCTGGGCTGGGGCAGTTCCCTACAGCTCCCTAGAGCCCTACAGCTCCCAGCCCTGCTGCCAGTGATTTGAGGGCGGATGGGAGCTGCCTGGCCTAGGCCTGCTTGGCTTGGGCTGGAGTCCTGGCTTTGTTGCTGCTGAGCTGCTGGGCAACCTCAGGTAACAGACTTTACCCCTCTGGGCCTCAGTTCCCCCCTCTGCAAAATGGGGGTGTGCTTTCCCCCTTTAACCATAGTGCAGGGCTAGTGAAGTGTAGATGTGAGATATTTAAGAAAAGAATCTTATAATTTTAATTACAGAAGAATCATTGTTGGCCAGGTACAATGGTTCATACTTGTAATCCCAACACTTTGGAAGGCCAAGGCATGAAGATCACTTGAGGCTAGGATTTTAAGACCAGCCTGAGCAATAGTGAAACCTGTATCTCTAGAAAAAATAAGAAAAATTAGCTAGGTATGCCTGTAGTCCCAGTTACTTGGGAGGCTGAGGCAGGAGGATTGCTTGAGCTCAGGAGTTTGAGGCTTCAGTGAGCTATGATGACACAATTGCACTTCAACCTGGATGACAGAGTGAGATACTGTCTCAAAACTTATTGTTGGAATCAGGACCCCTCCCTTCATTCAGAAGAGACCCAGAGTGGACTTATTCACAACAAATCCCCACTGCCATGGGGCCAGCACTGGACTAGATTGAGAAATCAGGGCAGGGTGCCGAGGGTGCACCATGCAATGTGGCAGTGGACTCCACTTAGTTTAGCAGTTTGCTTCCTCTACCTCCTCAGAAAGAGCTCAATTGTGAGCCCCATTATGAACAGACATAAGACAAGAAGGGTGTGGGAAGATTTGCCTAAGGAGAGAGCTAGCCAGGCAGGCCTTGAAGATTAGAGAAAAATCCGTGGATATGTCTCTGGGTTTCACTTAAGCCTCAACTCAAAGTCTACCTCTCCTTCCCTAACTACTCTCTCTGTGGCTTCCCATAAAGATCTCTACATTCTAATCTCTGGAACTCATCAATGTGGTCTGTGACACTGCAAAAGGGACTTTGTAGGTATGATCACATTAAGAATCTTGAGGATCGGATTCGGCGCCTATGGCTCAAGTGGCTAAGGTGCCAGCCACGTACACCTGAGCTGGAGGGTTTGAATCCAGCCCAGCCTGCCAAACAACAATGACGGCTGCAACCAAAAAATGGCCGGGTGTTGTGGCGGGCCACCTGTAGTCCCAGCTCCTTGGGAGGCAGAGACAGGAGACTCGCTTGAGCCCAGGAATTGGAGGTTGCTGTGAGCTATCATGCCACAGCACTCTATCCAGGGTGACAGCTTGAGGCTCTGTCTCAAAAAAAAAAAAAAATCTTGAGGATCGGCGGCGCCTGTGGCTCAAAGGAGTGGGGCACCAGCCCCGGCCAAAAAACACACACACAAAAAAAGAATCTTGAAGATCCTTAAAAATGAAAGATATTTTATTAAATTAATGAAAATACACTGTACACCACTTGGGTGATGGGTACATCAAAAGTCCAGGCCCCACCATTGGACAGTACATATGTGTGTAATGGAATTTAATGTGTACCCCTTAAATCTATTAACATTGTTTTTAAAAGAAAGAGAACAAAAAGAAAAATAATTAATGAAAATGAAGGGGTCTCGGCGCCCATGCACAATGGTTATGGCAGCAGCCACATACACCAATGTTGGCAGGTTTGAACTCAGCCTGGGCCAGCTAAAACAATGACAACTGCAACACAAAGAAAAGAAAATGAAGGGGAACTAGTCTGAGTAATGGGGGTGGGCCCATTGTAATCACAAGGATTCTTATAAGATGGAGACAGAGGGTCAGAGCAGAGTTAGAAGGAAACATGATAAAGGAACCAGAGGCTGGAGTGATGCAATTTGAGAAAGACTTGACTGGCTACTCCTGGTTATGAAGATGGTGGAAGAGGCTACAAGCCAAGAGACATATGCGGCTCCAGAAGCTAGAAAAGTCAAGGAAATAGACTCTCCCTTCGAGCCTCCAGAAGGAAACAGCTAGTCCTGCCCATCCATTTTCAACTTCTGACCTGCAGAGCTATAATAAATGTTGTTTTCAGACATTGAGCTGTTGGTCCTTTGATACAGTGGCTAACATAGGAGCCTCATACAACACTTAAAGTTGCCACTTCCCATCCCACTTCATGGTCAAAAGACAAAATCACAGCAAATTTAGTTTAAAGGTCTTATTTGGCTTTTCTTTGTGATTCTAGAATCAGGTAATACCACATTCCATAAAATAGAATGAGGATTCGCATGAGCTGAACAGAGGAGGTTGATTTTATAGACAGAAAAGAAATAAGAAAAAAATAAATAAATAAAATTTAAAAAAATAAGGAAAGCAGAAACAAAACAAAAAGTGATTGGTCACTTCAGAATTACTTTTTTGAGTTAAAGCAGAGTGGAGCTTATCATGTTGGCTAAAACTGGCCTGTTTGGGGATTTGGCTATTTTCTCTTTCTTTTTTTCTCTTTATTTCTCTTTCTTCCTCTTTTTCTCTCCCTCTCTCCCTCTCTCTCCTGATTTCTGGGAAGGTCAGATAAAATAGTTTCAGCTTGATGGCATGGAATTTCACCATGAGTGACTCCATTTTGATCTGGGCGTTGGGCCTCTGTCCAAACCAGTGGCCTCCTGTAAATCTTATGTAATGCCATACCTTGCCCTGCATTATGATCTTCCAATCACTTGTCATGCCCCACAATGGCCCTTTTTGTTTATTGTCTATCTGTCCCACCAGACAGACAATGATTTCTATGAATGCAGGAATCTTATGTCTTGTCTTCTGATGTGTCCTCCAGTTAGTCATTTGAACTAAAACAAAATCTTAAGACTCCCCATTGAATGGACCCCATCCTGGCCAGGAGGACCCCAGAAAAATCTTAAAGCTGAGTTGCCAGCCATGAGGATAAGAGAAATCAGATAAGTCTATGAGACAAAGATTAAACCTCTCCTTACAAGTCATCAGTTTAATTGGATCACTTGAGTCTTTTCTTTTTTCTTTTTCTTTCTTTCTTTCTTTCTTTCCTTCTCTCTCTCTCTCTGTCTGTATGTATTTTTATCTCTCAACTCCACTCTCTCTCTCTATATCTCTCTCACACCAACGCACAAAAAAAACAAAAGCTTTCTATGACCGCTCTCACGCAC
>CAUYON010066374.1:0-13418 GCA_963573935.1 Arctocebus calabarensis | reverse complement strand
TCACCCTGGATAGAGTGCTGTGGCATCACAGCTCACAGCAACCTCCAATTCCTGGGCTCAAGCGAGTCTCTTGCCTCTGCCTCCCAAGTAGCTGGGACTACAGGCGCCCGCCACAACGCCCAGCCATTTTTTGGTTGCAGCCGTCATTGTTGCTTGGCGGGTCCGGGGGCTGGATTCAAACCCACCAAATCAAGTGTACGTGGCTGGCGCCTTAGCCCGTTGAGCCACAGGCGCCGAGCCTACTTTTTCTTTTTGATCAACATAATTTAAGTGTGCCGCAGAAGTTTCACTATAAATTCAAGTGCACCGTGAGATTAAAAAAAGGTTTAAACATATTGCCAGACACAGTGGCTCATGCCTGTAATCCTAGCACTTGGGAGGTCAAGGCCTGAGCTCACAGTTTCGAGACCAGCCTGAGGCTGAGTGAGACTTCATCTCTAAAAATAGCTAGGTGTTGTGGAGGGCGCCTGTGGTCCCAGCTACTTGGGAGGCTGAGGCAATCAGAGTAGCTTAAGCCCAGGAGTTTGAGGTTGCTGTGAGCTATGAAGCCATGGCACTCTACCAAGGGCTACAAACTGAGACTCTGTCAAAAAAAAAAAAAAAAAAAGGATTGAAAAAAATTGCCCTAGAGAAATATTCCCAACTTCTCTGCCCATCCTTTCTCTACCCAGCGCTTCTCCCCAGATGGAGAAATGAGGGTTCTGACTGGCGAGTTGAGAAGATTTTCTGTCTGCTGTGGTAAGAGGAAACATGGCTGTAGGGATTACCACTGTAAAGTCCATCCAATTTAAGGGTCCACTATATAATAATAAGTATGACCTTACTCTCCATCTTCCTGAGTCATGGGAGGAGAAAGAGGAAGTAGTTTCTCTTAACCCTATGAAACCTGACAGCTTGGACAGACAGCACCTAACAATGGGGGTGAAGAGGAAAGCGGAGGGAATTAGAACATACATGTCAGTGAATGCAGATTATTGAGAGATGAGGATCATACGGGAAAGTCAGGCTCAAGGGGTTGCCTGGAAACCTGCGGCACTGTTAGGCACCTCTTACTCAAGTCAAAATTCCCCTTCCTAACAATGGACGAGAAACATCATTTTTCTAAAGGTTTCTCACCCATTGTTAAGACACAATAAGTCTTTTCTTTATCTAAGGGAACATTTGGAGAACGCCCTCATATTTTCTGGGGAAAAAATGCCGTGATGCATAATGACTGAAATAATATTTGTCACTGTTGGTTTGGCAGGTATTTGGTAACACTTCACTTGTATAGTGAAGAAGGTTTAATCCTCCCTCAAAATAAAGTGACAAAGATGCTGCCCCACAAGCCTTCAGCACACTAACCCAGGGACAGGGCCACAAATAGAAGACTGAGCTCTACCGGTCCTAATTTACTACCCCTCTCACCGAGGCTGGATGCCTCCCAGCCCCATATCACTTGTGTCTACGATTTTGTCTGATTTGTAAAAGTCTGTAACTCAAGAAAAACATCTTTATTGATGAAGATAAGGAAAGAGACTAAGACTTTTAAATTAACTCTATCCTCTGTGCCAGAGGTTCAAATCAAGCGATTTGAAAGAGAAGTTATTTTCAGCAAGGCTTTTGGTTCAGCCCTTCATGATTTACTTTACTGAAAAAATACGAGCAAGACACAACCCTTGGTACTATAGTATGTACCTTGTTAGAATGTGATTTTCAATCTTTTAGAAACAGATAAAAGCCCACATGTCTTAAGTTTTGGAATCCCAGTTTCCTTCTAAAAGTGGTATATAGCACACATCAATTTTTTCTTTTAGGTAAAGGTAATAAAGGTATATCTAATTAAAAAAAGGAAACACCCTCTATTTTAAACCAAGATTTAAGAGTGCTATTTGGGTAAAGAGTGGGGATCACAAAGCCACTGGAAGCCAAAAAGCTTTTAAAACCTTTGGAATTTCCAGGCCAGGCTCAGTGGCTCACGCCTGTAATCCTAGCACTCTGGGAGGCCAAGGCAAGTGGATTCCTCCAGCTCAGGAGTTCAAGACCAGTTTGAGCAAGAGCAAGACCCTCGATCCACCAAAAAAAAAAAAAGAAAGAAAGAAAAACTAGACAGGCACAATGGTAGATGTCTGTAATCTCAGCTCCTAAGGAGGCTGAGGGAAGAGGATTGCTTGAGCCCAAGAGTTTGAGGTTGCTGTGAGCTGTGACACCATGATACTCTACCCAAGGTGACAGAATGAGACTCTGTCTTAAATAAATAAATAAATAATTAATTAAATCCTTTGGAATTTCTCTTAAGCGATATTAAGTGTTTTTTATTCATTAGCTGCTTAGCTCTCCTGAGTTTATGCTAATGAGCTAGTCATAGTGGGCCACCAGATAGCTTCTGGATGGGTGGTGGTAACCAGGAAGACCAACCACATGCTCAAAGAGTTGGGACTTTGAGGCAGTCTGACTACCAAGGAGAGGAAAGGGGCTGGAGATTAAGTTCAACAAGATGTCCAACAGTGTAATCCATCTTGCCTTCATAATGAAACCGCAGTAAAAATTCTGGACACTGAAGCTCAGTGGAGCCTCCTCTTTGATCACAGTATTGACATCACTGGAAGGTAACACACCTGGTCCCACACAAGTGGGATAGGCCACACAAGTTCTACATTTGGGGACCTCCAAGAGTTGGCCCTGCAGTCTATTCATTTGGTTGTTTTTTGTTTATATCCTTCATGATAAGATTGTAATTATTAAGTATAGTACCTTCTTAAGTTCCATGCAAATTACCAAATCTGAGGAGGTTGTGGGAACCTCCCAAATTTGTAGCTAGTCAGTCATCGTGCAAGTGACCTGGGAACCCCCTGAGCTTGTGGCTGGCATCTGAAGTGGGAGCAGTCTTGTGGAGGATTGAGCCCTTAATTTGTGCAGTTTGTGCTAACTCGATGGTTAGTACAGAATTGAATTGCAGCACAGCACTTGGAGTTGAAAGAGATTATGTCAAACAAACTCGGACAAAGCAGTGCTCATATCAGGGCAGCACTGCGTGTATGAGCATGGTTATGTAAGTTTTAAAATGTTGTATATTTATCCTTCACATTAGTGCAATATAATAAAAAGTCTAACAGGTCCCATTGAAATGAGTGAATAAATAAATTATTTAAAAAAATAAAAATTTTGAAGTCCTTGTAAGCCTGCAAAGTCATAACTGGTTTTCCAAAAGAATAAGTTTGGGCCCATCATCTATTACCTGGTTGTTGTTGTTGTTATTATTGTTTTGGATTTTTTTTTTGAGATAGAATCTCAGTTTGTTGCTCTCGGTAGAGTGCTATGGTGTCACAGCTCACAGCAACCTAAAATTCTTGGGCTTAAGCAATTCTCTTGCCTCAGCCTCCCAAGTAGCTGGGACTCAGGCACCTACCACAATGCATGGCTATTTTTAGAGATGAGGTCTCACTCAGGCTCAGGCTGATTTTGAACCTGTGAGCTCTGGCAATCACCCACCTCAGCTTTGCAAGTGCTAGGAGTACAGGCGTGAGCCACTGTCCCTGGCTTTTGTTTTGTTTTGTTTTGTTTTTTGAGACAGAGTGTTACTTTGTCATCCTTGGTAGGGTGCTGCTGCGTCATAGCTCACAGCAACCTCAAACTCTTGGGTCCTAATGATCCCCTTGCCTCCGCCTCCCAAGTAGCTGGGCCTATAGGCACCTACCATAACACCTGGCTATTTTTAGAGGTGGGGTCTCACTCTTACTCAGGCTGGTCTCAAACTCATGAGCTCAGGCAATCCACCCACTTCGGCCTCCCAGAGAATTACCATTTAAGAAAATCTAGATAATAGAATAGGGAACATGTTCATTGTACCTACAGATGGTAGGATTACTAGAAAAGACAGGGAAAAGAGGAAACCCAATGGTAAAAGTGGGAAGGAAGTTTTAAGCATTACAGTGGAGAGAATCTAATAGGGCCTCAGTCAGTTTGAGGGGTCGGAGAAGGTGTTCTTGAGAAAGTCACATTTCAGTAGTGACCTGAAGACTGAGTTGGGGCAGCAACATTCCAAGGAGAGGCACTTGCACAAGCAAAGGCTGGGAAGGAGGCGGTACATCTGAGGGATGGAGTGAGGCCAGTGTGGTGGGAGCTGTGGGGACAGGAGGGAAAATGGAAGAGGGCAAGAGCAGAAACTGGGGAGGTAGGCAGGTCACTGTGACGATGTTGGGCTCCAAAAGAAGTGGGAAGCCACTGGAGGACTGCAAAGAGAAAACTACCAAAGTCAATCTAAAGTTTTAATAAGATCACACTCACTGCGGTGGAGATAGGATTTGGGAAAGGCTAGAATAAAAGCAGGAAAACTAGTTAGGAGGCTGTTGTGGTCACTTAGGTGAAAATGACCTGGCTGATAGCAAATTAAGTGAGGGAGGTAAAGGCTATCTCAAAATTCAAACTAATATGCTTATCAAGTACAAAATAAAAACGAGGCGTAACATTTAGATGTATTAAAAAGGAAGCCAGAATGTAGGTAAGAATTTGAACTAAGCCCTCCCTATTTTCATACTCATTGCTAGGTAGAACCCTATTATAACACCACTGAAGTCTCCAGAATGTAAGGAAGACACAGAACCCTCAAGATGTTTCAGCAGATTAATCCCTCAATGGCTAAAATGTTGAACATATGTAGAAGAAATAGTTAAAGGAAATGTACTTACATAACCTAGAGAAAACAGAAGTAGGGCTTGTTTCAGTCACTAAAAACATTCTTTAGGCTGAACTGGTGATTTCTCAAACTTTGTCTGCATTCAAATCAATTGGGAAATTTGTTAAAAATCCCAGAGATTCTTGGCTTGGCACCTGTGGCTCAAGTGACTAAGGCGCCAGCCACATACACCTGAGCTGGCAGGTTCAAATCCAGACCGGGCCCGCCAAACAACAATAATGATGGCTGCAAACAAAAATCCCAGAGGTTCTGACTTGGACTGGTCTTGGGAAGGGTCCAAGCATCCCACCCCATATCACATTCACGATTGTGATGCAAAGTGTGCACTCAAGCCACACTTTGAGAGATCCTGGAATAGACACATTGGTGCAGGGGCCTGCCCTCAGTAAAGTGAGACAAGAAGTCATGCCCACGATAAGAGTCCATGGGAGCAGGGGTGGGTCTGGGTCACAAAGGAGGAATGTTCAATTATCCCTGGGGTACTGAAGCGGGGAAAGGAGAAAAAGGTGGTCAAGAAAGGTTTGGGAAACACGGGTGTAAAAGATTTTTCACACTCAGAAGTCTTCAACAAAAGTACAACACAGAACTGTATCCAGAAGCATAACCAACATGTTCAAGCATCAGCTGTTAGCCCTGCTCCCGGGGCTCATGTCAGGACTTGCTGCTTTGCAGGCCTGCTCTAGTTTTCATCTGAATCAAGGGAGGGATTCCTATGTTCTCTGTTTTATATTAATGTGATTTAATTAAAACACTTTCTGTGTTAGTATGTTTCAAAGTTTAGGGTAAATAGGCACACAAACAGGCATACTTCATACTGCAAAATTAACTTTTTGTTTACCCCCACACCTCAATTTCTGGGACTGTATGTGGCTCATGTTTATTGAATGAATGCATAATTAGATGACAATACAAATAAATTAGTGCAAATAAATAAATTAGTGCTGCTATCTTACGAGATTTTCTTACACAGAGATGTATTTTAAAATAGCAAGTTTTTCACTTAAGTATGTTTCTACCTTTAGGCAGCGTAATGGATTTTAGAAAACCTCTCAAGAAGCTCTTCATCTTAGGAGTCCATGAAAAGCTTAGTTTTTCAAGGAAAGTAGTTAGAAAATAAGGAGACGCTTCACTTACCAGAGTTTATCCTAAAATCATACCTAGACCAGTTTCTGTCCCAGTAAAAGGTCAATAAATACAAACTTTGAAGTCAATATGGAGCCTAATAGTATATTAACACTTTCTTTAGAAGTTAAGCCGGAAATGAACACAAGATGAGAACAATGTTAACCAAAAAGGAAGCTACAAAAAGGGACAAGAACTTTCCAGACCAAAGTATAGCAACAAAGACTAGGAGAAATGAGCGGCTTTAAAAAAAAAAAAAAAAGACAGCACAGCTATGGTCTATGAAGTTCAGGAAGGTCTATCAAAAGATCTCTATCTTCTGAAATTCAAAATGATTTTATTCTTCTGAAACATATCAAAGACCAACATGTGACTTCTATGATGAGAATACCAGGAATAAATCAAAAAAGCAAATTTATATCCTATAAAATCAAACGGCCTACTTATATAAAGTGATCAAATATCTTTGAATCTTAGGATGTGAAATAGTTTAAAACACAAATTATATAACATTCTTCTTCTTCCATAGACTCACATTACTATTTCAGTGTGTATTCATATTCTTCTTCTACATGTATTTTTTTAAAAAACTATTTCCTGGACCTAGAAACTTAAGACTGCAAAAAAGGATAAAAAGTAAAATAATTATTTAATGATAGACATCAGAGTCAGGAAAAGGATTCCTATCTCCTCTCTTCTTAGACAACTGATATTTTTACTGGTTTAAATTCTCTTCCTCAAAGGAAAAAGGTCTTACTTATTAAGTAAGCTTTAAATGGAGGACCACATTAATCTCATTTTCTCTAATCTTCTATAGACATTGAAAGAATCATGAAATAAGAGATAAAAGAGACCACATACAGCAAAGCCATTCTCTCTAAAATATGGCAGTGATGGAGGAGTTGGAAGGAAAGTCTAAGACCTCTGAGTTCCACTGTGTGTTATAATTACTTATTTGCCTGGTTTCCCATCTTCAAGTTCTGTGAGGACACATAATAGGATTGTCTTATTCACCATGCAAAAAGCATAGCAGTTAGTGCATAGGAGGGCACCAATAAACATCTGCAGAAAGGCTGAATGAATAAAGCTCTTTATCTTACAGACAAGAAAAATCTGCATCAGACAAGTGAGTTGTCTTGATGTCAAAATTCCATTTTCCACTTTCATTGACCAAGCCTCTTACCATTCTACTCATTTTTGCCCACAGCCATTGACTTTTCTTAAGTAAGGAAAATCCTATCCACTCTGGGTATTTGTTACATTGGTCCGATGAAATTACACAGAATAAGCCTATTTTCTCTTCCCTGCAAGTGTATGGAGCTAAGACCTGTGTCCTCCCTATTCTGGGTCACATTTATCCACATGCTACAGATTTTAGTCTTTCATTATCTTAATAGATGTTGATGTTTAATCTTTTTTTTTTTTTTTGTCGATGTTTAATCTTAAAAAGCACCATCCATACCTGAAATTTCCAGGTGTATTCTGGCCAGGGCAGAGCATAGTGAAGATATTATCTCTTCTTTCTGGACCTGTTTGGTGAATGCTTTTGATGTAGCTACAGCACCACAAACCTGGCTTCCCAGTTGCCTCATTTGTATGCCCCCATGGGCTGCCATTGGCTCAAGTTACCTCTGTCCTCTTTCTACTGCTGGGGTTAATTTGCTGAGTACAAGTGGAAGATGACTTATTTATCCCTACCAAATAAACCTCATCACATTTGTTTTGTTCTATCCCTCTGGCTTGTGTTTCAGAATCTCAATTCTGTCATTCAATATCTTACCAGTAGTTGTACAACCTAGTTTTGTGATAGCTGCAAATTTGGTAAGTATGCCTATGCTATCTTTATCCAGATAATTATTATTGTCATGTGGGGGCAAATACTAATAGTTAACCCTTATGTAGCACTTACTATGTGCCAGATACTATTGTAAGACCTTTTAACTCAATTTATTCTCACTAAAAACTAATAAAGAAGATATGATTATCTTCTCATATCTGAGATCAGGAGGTAAAGAAAGGTTAAGTAATTTGCTCAGTCACACAGCTAGTGAGCAGCAGATCTGGAAACCTGGGCAGTCTTGCTCTTAATTACTAAATTGTTTCTTCTCATTACCATCATGTACCTTTATTGACAACCCAGACTGAAAGGGGTCCAATAGTCAATAATTCTTGGATGAAACTGCCAATGTAATTCACAGAAGAACGTACATACTATAATCTCTGTTAATCCGAGTTTCTCTGTCCTGAGGGTTTTGCCAAACACTTTTCTGAATACTACGTGCTATACAGTATGGATCTGACCTAATTATCTAGCATCCTTCCTTTTCCGTGTGCATCCTCAGCCAGACTATAAAGTCCCAAGTGTACCACAAGTACACTTCTCTTATATTTCCCACAGAGCCTACTACATGATGAACACACACCAAAAACTCGTTTTATCTTTGATAGATGGTAGTAAAAGCCAAAGAGATCTTTTTCCTGAGTTTAATTCTGTAGAGAAGACAAAGACAAAGTTTAAAATGGGATAGGGAGTAGGGGACCACTTTTTCAAATCTTCTATAACAAGGATCCCTGATGTAAGCAAAGACAGGGATGTAATGGTCTTCAAGCCAGTGGCCAGGATGGCTTGGCCCCTGGTCACCCAGTCCCATTCTCTTGCTCACTCCCTTCAAGCCCTACATATACCCTTGGTGGTGGGGGGGGAGTCCTATAAGTCTTTGGAGAACACAGCTTTCACCTCATTCCTACTTGCATATTCCAAGTTACCTGGCAGAGCATATGTGGCACACACAAGGGGTTTCATAAATCCTTGCTGAAAGGGATCCTCCACTACAACTCCACTCAATGATTTTTGCTTTCAGCAAGCCTTCTGGTGGTTTATTCAGGGCTTTGAAAATAAAATTCAGTCCTTTAGCACCAAAAAACCCCTAGGAATTGAAACAACCATCCAAAACAGTCAATGACAAAATGACTTTGACAATGCAATGTGAGAAGAAAACAACAGCGGGAACAATTCTCATTTATCCAAGCTGTTTGTTTATAAGTCTTGGGAGGTGCATCTGAGTTTTTCTTCACTCTTTTCCACCTCCAACTGGCCACCTCTTTATTCCTTAACTCAAATAAATCTTCACCTTACTTCCACCAAGTGGGAGACAGATTTGAAAATAGTAGTAAAGGACAGCGCCTGTGGCTCATCGAGTAGGGCGCCCGCCGCATATACCAAAAGTGGCGGGTTCAAACCCAACCTCAGCCGAACTGCAAAAAACAGAAAAATAGCCGGGTATTGTGGCGGGCACCTGTAGTCCCAGCTACTCGGGAGGCTGAGGCAAAAGAATCGCCTAAGCCCAGGAGATGGAGGTTGCTGTGAGCTGTGTGACGCCACAGCACTCTACCCAGGGCAATAAAGTGAGACTCTGTCTCTACATAAAAAAAAAAAAAAGAAAAAGAAAAGAAAAGAAAAGAAAGAAAGAAAATAGTAGTAAAGATAATATTCAGAGATATAAAGGAAAGTCAATTTTTTTGCTTGTTTGTTTCCATCTCTCATCTCTTTAGAAGATCTGGGACTTTGGCTTCTAAAGGGCTCCCTAATTTTTCACATGGGAATAAAAACAGATTTTGGCTACCCTAGAACTTTTTTTTTTCCAGAGCATAATACTCTACTACCCTTTTTGGCATTTAGAAACCAGCAGATCTTTATGTAGATTCACATGCATAATCAGCATCAGTTCAGAATTCAATTTCTCTTTCTCTTAAGAATTGCTAATCTGCCTGATTTACCCCAGGCCAATAAGTAACTAACTAGATCCAACAGAGAAATGTTGCTTTCTTCCAGACTGTCAGCTACTTAATGAATAATTAACCACCCCATACTTTCTATCAAGGATGCTTGCATTGCTAGGGTAAAGGTGCCCTTTATGTCTGAACGATGTCATAAAAGAGGCCTTTGCCAGAAATACGCCCTCATTTATCACATGAAATGCCATGTGGTATTAACAAGGTCAATAATGTTTGCTTAATATATTTTGCTTTCATAGGAGCTTGAAATGATTTGTTTTTGCAGCTGTAACAGAGTTAAATTAGGGATTTAGCTTCAGCTTAGCTAGTTGAGCATATATAACTAGGAGCTATTAATTATCTGCCTGGAGTCCTTTGGTCATCTTCCCACAATTTACAGCATCCTTGGAGTACTGAGTTTCTCTACAAGCAGCCAGATTTTATCCTCAAATAATCAATGTTGGCTTCTTGGGAACTGAGGAGAGAGAATAAAAACTCAGGGTTTTATTTCTTAACTCCACAACCCCTCTCAAACATCTCATGTTATTAGTGTACAGAGTTGAGTAGGGAATTCAAGAGAAAATCAGTACACAGACAAGTTTCAGACAGACATTGGTTCTCACATAAGAAAAACTAAATAAAGGGGGGAGAGACCTTTCTGGCCTTAAAGCACCAATAATCAGCTGCCTTCCACTTTTCTCTCTTCTTACACGCCTGTTCAACCTTTCAGGGAGCAGAGGAAGAGAGGAAGTTAGCTCTGAAGATAAACTTGTCAAAAGTCTACACCACAGTTCTGACTCCCGTCTACCTGTTTATGAATGCGAGCTGGAACCAACTACTGAAAAGCTGGGGGGGGGGGGCTGGAGCAAAGGGGGAGAGAAGAGAGGAAAGAGGGGGTGGGGCAAAGAAAAACTTGAGTGCAATTCAAACAAAAATGAAATTCATTCTCTCTCTTTCTCTCATACACAAAGAGGGGGAAAATGCCCCCCTACCCCCTACCCCAGGTCCTAACAACATACTTCTTTATCAGAGGTTCATTGTCAATCAATTAGCCTAGGCAGCAGGGGTCTGTGAGGTGGGGGCACCCAGGGAAACAATGGACAGGCCTGTTGTATTACTATTTAATCACTTTTGCTAAATAAATAGAGCAGCCCAGAGGTGCTGTCATGTCAAGGGAATTTATAACAAAAAAAAAACTTCATTTTTCATTGGTCATTACTTTTTTCCCTTCAGGACAAGAGAGGGTTATTACTGTAGCTTTAAGTTCCATCTTTGTGTTTCTTGCCTTTGATTCCCACTCGGACCCTGCCACTTTCTGGCACTAATTTGTCAGGCTGAACAAAGAGGGGATTTGTACCTCCTGTAAGGTCTCAATTAGGAATGGCTTCTGCTGTATTATGTGCCATTCAGAGAAGACACAATGCCGGTAATTACAGGAATTTGCACTAAATGGCTGAAGAATTCACAGCAAAACTTCTCCCCCCTCCTTGGGTTTACCCCTCCCGAGGGCTGGAGGAAAAAAAGGAAAGCAAAAAGCTTTAATGCCAGAGAGATGTAATTACCAACAGCAGTCCCAAGAGGTTAAACAGCAGCCAAAGGAGTAAAACCATAAAACCTGACAGGGTGAAAATGGTGTAGGGGTCCTGCAGGTTCACCGTCTGTCCTGCTGTCACTTCCGTTAACATGGTCAACTTCAGTTCAGAATCAGGAACACTGCCCCACAGTGGGCCATCCAATTTCATCTCCAGATTACAGAACAATCACACAAGAAACACTTTCAAAGGTGAGCTTTGCATGTCTTGTCACACCTATAAGCAAGTTCCCTAATGCTCTGAGTGTAGTACTCAATCGCTAGGTTTCTCGATTGCTGGGAAATTACCAGAAAAATATCTCTGTGTGCTAGTGTCAAGGAAATCATGGATCTCTCAGGTGTTAATAGGTAGGTGCACAAGTGAAATTCCTAACAAAGACAGAGCTGCTGCTTTCTAATCCAATTTATATGGCATTTTCTGAGTAACCCAATTTAGAACCACTTAGTGGTACATACTTCATAACTATTTTAATCTGTGTAGTCATTTGTTAATACCGTAGATTCCCACTGCCAGACATTTAAAACCCTAAACAGTAATTTCACTACAGCAGTACACCTCATTTTCTGTTACAGAGGTGTTCCTGAAAAGCTGCCCTAAAGTACCCAAAATTAACATGGTTTTAGTTTTTGTTTGAGACAAAATCTCATTCTGTGCCCTGGGTAGAGTGTAGGGCCATCCTACCTCACAGTAACTTCAAACGCCTGGGCTCAAATGATCCCCTTGCCTCAGCCTCCTGATACGCTGGGTCTGCAGGCACCCACCACAATGCTGCCTAGTTTTTCTGTATTTTTCTTTTTTTTTCTTTTATATAGAGACAGGGTCTCAGGCTGGTCTCGAACTCCAGAGCTCAGGCAATCTGCCTTCTCGGTCTCCCAGAATGCTAGCATTACAGGTGTGAGCCACTGTACCGGCCAAACTTAACTTTTTAAATACCATTCCCATCACGTGCTTCTCTTCGGGAACCTTCTGTAACTTCAGGGTCAAACACTAAATTCAACCTAATCAACTGCTTTTTTATTTTTCAGGTCAAAAATGATTGAAAGCCTGAAACTGCATACTATTCCCTAACAGCCCTCTAATCCAATGTGTGGGCCTCACTTCACTGGGTAGCTCTTGTCACAGCCCCACTCATTGATATGATTATTTGATTAAAGTCTTGTCTTCCCCAGCAGACTGCAAATTTCATGTGCACCAGGACCATGTTTGTTTTGCTGCAGCATTGACTCATCCAGGTGCACATAATAAATGACAGAATGAATGGAAGAACTTAATTTTTGAGTTTCAGGAAGAAGGACCAGTGTGAAAGCCCTTGAAGTTGGCATGACCATAACAGGTTCCAGGAACAGCAAGAAGACCACAGTTGTTGGGGCTTCCTAGGCTCAGGACAACCATGGATCAATCCTATGGATCAATCACATATGATTAGGTACAATGATCAGAAGTCCAGGCACATGTTTAAGAGATCTACAGTTCTGTACTAGCATACATTTCTAAAACCGTAACCTCAGCCATTTTTGGATGGTTATGACCCATTTTTTTCTGTAGGGACTGTTTAAGTTTTAAAGAAGGATATAGAAAATTCTTCACTTACAGAAAGAATTTAATGAAATAAGGCCAACTGCACTATTTTATAGATTTAAAAGCCAATTTTTGTGGCTCTCCGAAATAGCAAGTAATTGACATAATAATAAAGAGCTACTCAGTACAATCTACCCTTTTTAAAGTTTATTCATCCAAATTTTAAAGGGGGGAGGACTAAGACATAGAAACTGAGAGTCTAAAGACATGCACACTAAAACCAGGCAATACTTGAATTAGCTTGTCCTTAAAATAATACATAAAGCCAAAACTCACTAAAAACAAGGTAGTAGACTTTTTGGCATTTTGGAAGGTATACATGCTTTAACAACCAGCTTCTTCACCAAATGTGTGCTTTACGAGGATGACAAGTCAGAGGACATAGGTACAAAGGAAGTAGCAGCTGGTTTAGATTAACTATGTTTGTGAGAAACAGATCAATATTTAAAGTTCCCATCTGCTATAATAATCTCTGATATAATGAACAGCCTCGCAAGTAATTTAAAAAACATTCAGAGGTTTGCTTAACAACTTTTTGCCTTTTTCTTTTGAGACTCTGCCCCCTACAGGAGACGAAGTATTCTTACTTTCCTGAGGTAGGAAACCAATATTCAAGCGCAGGTCTTATGAAAGAAAAATAACCTGGTAAACTACAAAGCAACTGAAGGTAGCACTTC
>CAUYON010066371.1:0-45545 GCA_963573935.1 Arctocebus calabarensis | reverse complement strand
TGTTTGTTTTTCAGTTTTTAGCTATATGAGCAGGAGAGTGAAATTGGACTGGAGACTTCTATGGTTGTGGTTGACCAGCCCTCCACCTAGGTACTGGTGTGGTGACTGCAGCCTGTACAGTTCAAGAGTTCCAGTCCAATTGTACAGTTCAAGAGTTCAAGAGTTCCAGTCCAATTGTACAGTTCAAGAGTTCCAGTCCAATTGTAAATGCTGTCAGTCTGGATTGTGGATGAGTTGGAGTTCTAGACTTCCAATCCGGGGCAGGGGGTGAACTGAAGTATCAAGGTGACAAGGAAAACATTTATAACACCAATCACATTAATAGCAAATGGGCTAATACATTCATAGAAGGGCTACCAGACACCTAAGCCCACAGATGAGCCCACAGTCAGAAACATCGACATATAAACAAAACATAACAAAGAAACAGCCAATCACAGAACAACAGCTAAGAAGAAAGAAAAAAAAAAAGGAATTCTACAAATCAAATGCTTCTTATAAAATGCTTGAGAATAGTGAGGAAGAAAAGGCTCTAGCAAATATGATATAAGCACTCTTAGGAGCTATAAGAAGGGAGGGAGGGGAGGAGGAGAGAGAACAAAGAAATTAACGTGGGAGAGGAAGAAGAATGTTCAGTTGAGAATAGGAGGTAATAAAAATAGTCTAAGAAAGTGAAGTAAAGAGTTATTTGTCGATAGCGCCTCCAAGAAAAGGATATTCACACACAAAAAAAAAATCTCAAAAATATTATTATTCTTATATGTATATATAATTGCAGTCCAGTCCGGCAACAACGATCTGCTGTGAGAGGGGAGCGAGGGAGCAGGGCTCGTAGTGACTGCGGGGGAGGGGCCTCTCAGTCGCTGCAGATCCCGGCGGTCGCAGTGGTGTGTTCCTATTCGAGGGGCGGGCGGCGGCTTCCAACCGCACTAGCTCCCGGGGGTCGGTTGCTATGGCCGCGAAGGTGTCCTCTCAATTCGCAGGGCGGTAACTTTGGAGTCACCGCAGAAGCACCCCCACTGAATGTTTTTAGTTGGCTTGTCAAAGATCAAATAATGGTAAGTAGCTGGATTCAACTCTTGGTTCTCTATTCTGTTCCAAATATCTACCTTTCTGTTTTTGTGCCAGTACCATGCTGTTGTGATGACTATCAATTTATAGTAGAGTTTCAGGTCTGGTAGCATGATTCTTCCTGCTTTGTTTTTATTTCTGAGTAATGTCTTGGTGATTCGAGGTTTTTTTCTGATTCCATATAAAATGAAGTATTATTTTTTCGAGATCTTTAAATATGACAATGGAGCTTTGGTAGGAATTACATTAAAATTATATATTGCTTTGAGTAGTATAGACATTTTAACAATGTTGATTCTTCCCAGCCATGAGCATGGTATGTTTTTCCATTTGTTAACATCTCCAGCTATTTCTTTTCTTAAAGTTTTATAGTTCTCTTTATAGAGATCTTTCACATCCTTTGTTAGGTAAACTCCCAAATATTTCATCTTCTTTGGCACTACTGTGAAAGGAATAGAGTCCTTGACTCGGTTTGGCATAGTTGGTATATATAAAGGCTACAGATTTATGGGTGTTGATTTTGTAGCTTGAGACATTGCTGTGTTCCTTGATCACTTCTAAAAGTTTTGTAGTAGAATCCCTGGTGTTTTCCAGATATATAATCATATCATTTGCAAAGAGTGAAAGTTTAATCTCTTCTGACCCTATATGGATACCCTTGATTGCCTTTTCTTCCCTAATTGCAATGGCTAAAACTTCCATTACAATGTTGAAGAACAATGGAGAAAATGGGCATCCTTGCCTGGTTCCTGATCTAAGCACGAATGGTTTCAATTTAACTCTATTCTATATGATACTGACCATGGGTTTGCTGTAGATGGCCTCTGATAGTTTAAGAAATGTCCCTTCTATACCAAATTCCTTAAGTGTTCTAATCATGAAAGGATGCTGGATATTGTCAAAAGCTTTTTCTGCATCAATTGAGAGAATCATATGGTCTTTATTTTTTAATTTGTTTATGTGCTGAATTACATTTATATATTTACATATATTGAACCAGCCTTGAGACCCTGGGTGTCAAAGCCCACTTGGTCATGGTATATAATTTATTTGATGTGTTGTTGGATTCTGTTTGTTAGTATCTTGTTGAATATTTTTGCATCAATATTCATTAGTGATATTAGTCTATAATTTTCTTTTCTTGTTGGGTCTTTTCCTATTTTAGTGATCAAGGTGATGTTTGCTTCATAAAATGTGTTGGGTAGTGTTCCTTCTTTTTCTATATTTTGGAAGACGTTTAATAATATAAGTACTAGTTCTTCTTTAAAGGTTTGGTAGAATTCTGACATGAAGCCATCTGGTCCCGGGCTTTTCTTTTTAGAGAGATTTTGTATAGTTGATGCTATTTCAGACCTTCATGTATGCCTGTTCAACATTTCCACTTCATTCTGGCTAAATCTTGGTAGGTGGTGTGCTTCCAAGTATTGGTCAATTTCCTTCAGATTTTCATATTTCTGAGAGTAAAGTTTCTTGTAATATTCATTAAGGATTTTTTGACTATCTGAGGGATCTGTTATTATTTCATCTTTGCCATTTCTGATTAATGAGATTAGAGATTTTACCCTTTTTTTCCTGGTTAGGTTAGCCAAAGGTTTATCTATTTTCATCGACTTTTTCAAAAAACATTTTTTTTGCAACAGAATGTTTATTGTACCCCAATTCATTTTTTTAATTTTTATTTTTTATTAAATCATAGCTATGTACATTAGTGCAACCATGGGGTACAGTGTACGGGCTTCATATACAATCTGAAATATTTTCATCCAACTGTTTAACATAACTTTCATGGGATTTTCCCCTTTATTGTGTGAAAACATTTGTGTTCTGCATTTAGTTGGTTTCACCTGTCCCTTCTAAGATGCACCACAAGTGTGATCCCACCATTTACCCTCTCTCCACCCACCCTCCCACTACCCTTCCTCCCTTACCCCTTTCCCCATCTTCTTGTGCTATAATTGGGTTAAAGCCTTCATATGAAAGCTATAAATTAGCTTCATAGTAGGGCTGAGTATATTGGATACTTTTTCTTCCATTCTTGAGATACTTTGCTAAGAAGAATGTGTTCCAGCTCCATCCATGTAAATATGAAAGAGGTAAAGTCACCATCTTTCTTTAAGACTGCATAGTATTCCATGGTATACATGTACCACAATTTATTAATCCATTCATAGATCAATGGGCACTTGGGATTCTTCCATGACTTTGCAATTATGAATTGGGCTACAATAAACAATCTGGTACAGATATCTTTGTTATAATGTGATTTTTGGTCTTCTGGATATATATCTAGTAGAGGAATTATAGGATCAAATGGCAGGTCTATTTTTAAATCTCTGAGTATTCTCCAAACGTCTAATCAAAAGGAACGTATTAGTTTGCATTCCCACCAGCAATGTAGAAGTGTTCCCTTTTCTCCACATCCATGCCAACATCTCCGGCTTTGGGATTTTTGTTATGTGGACTAATCTTACTAGAGTTAGATGATATCTCAAGGTAGTTTTGATTTGCTTTTCTCTGATGATTAAGGATAGTAAGCATTTTTTCATGTGACTGAAGGCCATGCTCCTGTCTTCTTTAGAGAAGTTTCTCTTCAGATCCTTTGCCCATCCTGAGATGGGATCACTTGTTCTTTTCTTGTTAATATGTTTGAGTTCTCCATGGATTCTATTAAACCTTTGTCGGAGGCATAACCTGCAAATATTTTCTCCCATTCTGAAGGCTGTCTGCTTGCTATACTTACTGTGTTCTTGGCTGTGCAGAAGCTTTGTAGTTTCATCAAGTCCCAGTAGTGTATTTTTGATACTGCTTCAATTGCCTAGGGGGTCCTCCTCATAAAGTATTCACCCCATCCAATTCTTTCAGGAGTTTCCCCTGCACTTTCTTCTAGTATTCTTATAGCTTCATGTCTTAAGTTTAAATCATTAATCCAGTGTGAGTCTATCTTTGTTAGTGGTGAAAGGTGTGGGTTCACTATCAGTCTTCTATAAGTCACCAACCAGGTCTCCCAGCACCATTTGTTAAAAAGGGAGTCTTTTCCCCACTGAATGTTTTTAATTGGTTTGTCAAAGATCTAATAGCGGTAAGTAGTTGGGTTCATCTCTTGGCTCTCTATTATGTTCCATACATCTACCTTTTCTGTTTTTGTGCCAATACCATGTTTTGATCACTATCAATTTATAGTACAGTCTCAGGTCTGGTAGCGTGATTCCTCCTACTTTGTTTTTATTTCTAAGTAATGTCTTGGCTATTTGAGGTTTTTTCTGATTCCATATAAAATGAAGTATTATTTTTTCAAGATCTTTAAAATATGACAATGGAGCTTTAACAGGAATTGCATCAAAATTGTATATTGCTTTGGGTAGTATGGACATTTTAACAATGTTGATTCTTCCCAACCATGAGCATGGTTTATTTTTCCAGTTGTTGACATGTTCAGTGATTTCCTTTCTTAGAGTTTCATAGTTCTCTTTATAGAGATTTTTCACATCCTTTGTTAGGTAGACTCCCAAATATTTCATCTTCTTTGGCACTACTGTGAAAGGAATAGAGTCTTTGACTGTTTTTTTGGCTTGGTTGTTGTTGGTGTATATAAAGGCCACCGATTTATAAGTGTTGATTTTGTAGCCTGATACACTGCTGTATTCCTTGATCACTTCTAAAAGTTTCTTAGTAGAATCCCTGGTGTTTTCCAGATATACAATTATATCATCTGCAAAGAGTGAAGTATAATCTCTTCTTGATACCCTTGATTTCCTTTTCTAACCTAATTGCAATGGCTAAAACTTCCATTACAATGTTAATGAGCAATGGAGACAATGGGCAACCTTGCCTGGTTCCTGATCTAAGTGGGAATGATTTCAATTTAACTCCATTCAATACAATGTTGGCTGTGGGTTTGCTGTAGGTGACCTCTATCAGTTTAAGAAATGTCCCTTCAATTCCAATTTTCTTTAGTGTTTTGATCATGAAGGGATGCTGGATACTACCAAAAGCTTTTTCTGCATCAATTGAGAGAATCATATGGTCTTTATTTTTTAATTTGTTTATGTGCTGGATTACATTTATAGATTTACATATATTAAACCAGCCTTGATATCCTGGGATAAAGCCCACTTGGTCAAGGTGTGCAATTCATTTGATGTGTAGTTGGATTCTTTTGCTAGGATTTTATTGATTGTTTTTGCATCAATATTCATTAGTAATATTGGTCTATAATTTTCTTTTCTTGTTGGGTATTTTCCTGGTTTAGGGATCAAGGTGATGTTTGCTTCATAGAATGTGTTGGGTAGTATTCCTTCTTTTTCTGTATTTTGGAAAAGGTTGAGTAATATAGGTAGTAGTTCTTCTTTAAAGGTTTGGTGGAATTCTGACGTGAAGCCATCTGGTCCTGGGCTTTTCCTTTTAGGGAGATTTTTTAATAGTTGATGCTATTTCAGAACTTGATATCGGCTTGTTCAACATTTCCACTTCATTCTGGCTAAGTCTTGGAAGGTGATGTGCTTCCAAGTATTGGTCAATTCCCTTCAGACTTTCATATTTCTGAGAGTAAAGTTTCTTGTAGTATTCGTTAAGGATTTTTTGAATTTCTGAGGAGTCTGTTGTTATTTTGTCTTTACTATTTCTGATTGATGAGATTAGAGATTTTACTCTTTTTTTCCTGGTTAAGTTAGCCAAAGGTTTATCTATTTTATTGACCTTTTCAAAAAACCAACTTTTTGATTTGTTGATCTGTTGTATAATTCTTTTGTTTGCGATTTCATTTAATTCTGCTCTAATTTTTGTTGTTCCTTTTTTTCTGCTGGGTTTGGGGTTAGAATGTTCTTCCTTCTCCAGTTGCTTGAGATGTCCCATTAAGTTGTTAACTTCGTCTCTTTCCATTCTCTTGAGGAAGGCTTGCAGTACTATAAATTTCTCTCTTAGGACTGCCTTTGTGGAATCCCAGAGGTTCTGATAATTCAAGTCTTCATTGTCATTTTATTCCAGAAATTTGGTAATTTCCTTCTTAATCTTGTCTATGACCCATCTATCATTCAGCATAAAGTTATTTAGCTTCTGTGTTTTTGTATGAGTATGCAGATTCCTGTTGTTTCTGAGTTCAACTTTTATTCCATGATGGTCTGAGAAGAGGCAAGGAATAATTTCTAGTTTTTAAAATTTGCTGAGTTTAGACTTGTGACCTAGGATGTGATTGAGTTTGGAGTATGTTCTGTGGGCTGATGAGAAGAATATGTATTCAGTTTTGTTGGGATGAAATGTTCTTTAGATGTCTGTTAAATCCAGATGTTGAATGGTTAAGTTTAAATCTAAATTTTCTTTGCTTAGCTTCTTTTTGGAGGATCTAGCCAGCACTGCTAAAGGGGTGTTAAAATCTCTGACTACTATGGAGCTGGAGGTAATCAAGTTGCTCATGTCTTTTAGAGTTTCTCTTATAAATTGAGGTACATTCTGGTTGGGTGCATAAATATTAATAATTGAAATCTCATCATATTGAGTAGTACCCTTAACAAATATGAGGTATCCATCCTTATCCTTCCTTACTTTTGTTGGTTTAAAGCCCATTGTGTCTGTAAATAAGACTGCAACACCTACTTTTGTCTGTTTTGCATTTGCCTAGAATATAGATGTCCATCCCTTCATCCTGAGTCTATATTATCTTTTAAGGTAAGATGAAATTCTTGTATGCAGCAGATATCTGGCCTGAGTTTTTGTATCCGGTCAGCCAACCTGTGCCTCTTTAGAGGACAATTTAAGCCATTCACATTAATTGAGAATATTGATAAGCCTGGTAGAATTTTGGGTATTGAGTTTTTTGAATATCCAGTGGATATTTTTAATCCTTTTGCCACTGTGGCAGTTGGAATTTGATCAAAAGTTTCTGAGTGAGTTTACTTTTGTTGTGGAGGATTGCACTGTCTTTATGGAAGATAGGTCTGAGAATATCCTGGAGAGCTGGTTTAGTTATGCCAAATTTCTTCAACATGTGAATGTCATTAAAGTATTTAATTTCTCCATCATAAATGAAACTCAGTTTAGCTGGATACATGATCCTGAGTTGAATGTTATTTTGTTTTTAGGAGATTAAAAGTCAATGATGACCCTCCCCTAGCTTGAAAGGTATCAACAGAGAGATCTATAGTTATTCTAATATTTTTCCCCTTGTAGGTTATGGTTTTCTTACTTCTGGCTGCTTTTAGAATTTTGTCCTTCATATTCACTTTAGTGACGTTAATTACTAAATGTCTTATTTGGGGTGAGTCGTGCTGGGGTTCTGAAACTGTCCACTATCTGAATTTCATAATCTCTTGACTTGTCTGGAAAGTTCTCTTTCATAATCTCATGAAAAAAGAGCCTCTGTGTCTTGTGAAGTCACTTCATCACCTTCAGGGATTCCTATCAGGTGAAAATTGCTTTTCTGTGAATTATCCCAGAGCTGTCTGAGAGAATGATCCATTTTTGCTCTCCATTTCTCTTCCTCTTTGAGAGTTTAGGAACATCCGAAAGCTTTGTCTTCAATGTCAGAAAGCTTTTCTTCTGCTTGCTCCATTCTGTTACTGAGGGATTCTACTGTATTTCTCAGATCTTTGAGGGCTGCAAATTCTTGTCTCAATGTGTCAAAATCTTTGGTGATTTTGTCTTTGAATTCATTGAATTCTTGAGACAACTTTTGAAATGCTCCTTGAATTTCTAATTCCAACTTTTCCTCTATTTTATTGATTTTATTTGCAATCTAAATTCTGAATTTGGTTTCGGACATCTCAGCCATCTGTTTATGAATGGGAATCTTCATTTGTGGCCACAAAATTGTTCCTTGGGTGGGTTGATCTACTCTGGTTATTCATGTTACCAGAGCTTTTCCGCTGATTCTGTCCATGATTATTTTACACCATTTGGCTAGATGAGCAGACAATGAAAAGTTGGGTTGGGTGTCTAGGAATAGTGATTGGCCAGTTCTTTGCACAATAGCTAGGACTGGTGTCTGCACCTTTTCTCCTAGAGTTTTACCAAGGATCTGTACAGTGCTGTGGCCTGTGAAACTGGGGACCTTCTTGGAGTAGTGGGGGTAAGTGGCTCTGTCTTATTTTTAGCTGGTCTCTATCTTACCCTTGTGAATTGGTTACTCTGGGTTAAAGTCTTAGCTGTGGAGAGATACCAACAATTAAGTCACCCCACCCCCTACAGGCAACAATTTTAAAAGGAAAATCAAACCTTTCCACAACCATGCAGTTTTTGGCCTGGTGCCAGGTTTGAACCCACCACCTCTCGCATATGAGACCAGCATCCTACTCCTTGAGCCACAGGCACTGCTCATAAATATGTATTTTTACCTGATAACTCAGGTTAGGTGTGGTTTCTCATGCCTATAATCACAACAGTTTGTGAAGCTGAGGTGGGAGGATTGCTTGACTGCAGTGCAATATATTCTAGCCTGGGAACAGAGTGAGACCCTGACTCTTAAAAAAAAAAAATCAACAATTCAATTCATTCACTTGTAGTTCTAATTATATTTTCTAATTTCCTATTTATTCTTCAGTCAGTTTTGGCATTTAGTGTCTTTCCAAAAATTTGTCTATTTTATCTAAATCATCTATTTTATTACCATAAAAGTGATCTCAGTAATTCTCTACAACCTTTTTATTTCTGTAAGGTAACTAGTAATGTCCCTTCTTTCATTTCTAGTAATTTTACCCTTTTTTATCTCTTTTTTGGCCAAGTTAGCTAATGAAATTTTATTAATTTTGCTAATCATTTGAAAGAACTCACTTTTGATTTCATTGATTTTCTCCATTGTTATATATTCTCTATTTTATTAATTTCCATTGTAATGCTTATTTTTGTTCCTTCCATTGGCTTTGGGGTTAGTTTACTCTTCTTTTTCTAGTTTCTTATGTAAAAGCTTCAGATTCTGTTTTTTTTTTAATTTTTATTTTTGTAGAGTCAGAGTCTCACTTTATTGTGCTGGGTAGAGTGCCATGGCATCACACAGCTTACAGCAACCTCCAGCTCCTGGGCTTAGGTGATTCTCTTGCCTCAGCCTCCCAAGTAGCTGAAACTACAGGTGCCCACCACAATGCCCAGCTATTTTCTTTTTGTTGTGGTTTGGCCGAGGCCAGGTTTGAACCTGCCACCCTTGGTCTCTGGGGCTGGAGCCCTATTCACTGAGCCACAGGCACTGCTCCAAGAGTCAAATTCTTGATTTGACATCGTTCTTTTTATAATGCTTCTATAAGCATGAACAGCTATATTTCCCATTTTGTCTTTACCTGAATCTCATAAGTTTTGGTACATTGTGTTTTAATTTTTTTCATCTCAAAGTATTTTGATGTATTCATGGTAATTTATCCATTATGTATTTAGGAGCATGTTGTTTAACTTCCATATATTGGTTAACTTCCTAGTTTTTTTCCTGCTATTGGTTTTTAATTTTATTCCACTATGGTCAGAAAGAATATATTCTGTAGTATTTTTCCATTTAGACTCATCGAAGGCTATTTTCTTCCCAGCATGTAATCTATCTTGGAGAATGTTTCATGTGCTATAGATATCTACTAAGTCTAATTGGTTTATAGTATAGTTCAAGTCTTCTTCTACCCAGTTACTGTATTTATTATTGAAAATGAGGTATTAAAGTTTATGACTGTTATTATTAAATTGTGTATTTCTTCCTTCACTTTTGTAAGTTTTTGTTTTATGTATTTTGGTGCCCTGTTATTAGTTGCATGCCTTTATGATAGCTATATCTTCCTGATGGATTGATTCCCTTATTGTTATAAAAGTATCTTTCATTATTTCTACTAGCATTTTATTTTTGAGTCTGTTTAGTCTGATGTTGGTATAGCCACTCTAGAATACTTATAATTTCTGTTTGCATGATATATCTTTTATCTTAAGTTTATCTGATGCCTAAAGGGCATTATGAGTCTTGTGTTGTTAAGGCAGTTTGATAATCTCTGCCTTTTGATATGGTTGGATTGTTTAATCTATTCACAATTAATGTTATCATTGATATAATTGGATTATGTCTGACATTTTATATTTTGTTTTCTATGCAAGTCATGTCTCTTCTGTTCCTCTATTTTTTTCTCCACTGTTTTCTTTTGGATGAAGTGAATATTTTCTAATGTAGCATTTATATGGCTTTAATGACTCTTCACTTATTTTTTTTTAATTTTTAGTTCCTTGGTAGTTGCTTTAGAGCTTATCCTATACATATAATAAATTTAACTCCAGTGAGATACAGAAACATTACTTTTTTTTTTTTGAGACAAAGATTCAGTATGTCGCCCTCAGTAGAGTGCCATGGAGTCACAGCTCATTTGGACTTAAGTGATTCTCTTGCCTCAGCTTCCCAAGTAGCTGGGTCTAATTTGCCACAATGCTTGGCTATTTTTTAGTTGTAGTTGTCATTGTTGTTTGGCAGGCCTGGGCTGAGTTTGAACCCGCAGCTCCGGGGAATGTGGCTGGGGCTCTAGCTGCTGAAGTACAAGTGCCAGACCCAGAAACATTACTTCTATGGAGCTCTATTCTCTTCCCCCCTTCTTGTGAGTATTATTGTTACAGATATTATATCTATAAATGTTATAAACCCAGCAACATATTCTTATGATTATTGCTTTATATAACTTTGTGTCTTTGAAAGAAGCTGATAGAAGACAGGAAACAAGTGCATATTTATAGCTTTTGTTAATAGTATTCTTATTTATCATTTCTGCTTTTCTTTATTTTTTCTTATGCATTTAAGTTAGGATGTATTCCCTTAACTCAATACAACTTTATTCCCATCTTCCTCCTTTGTGCTTATTTATTCGCAAATGTATCATATTTCTATATTTTATAGGCCAAACACTAAATGCATGCTATACATAGTATTTATGTAATTGCTTTTTAAACTGACCAAAAGAAGAAAAGAGAAGAGATGTGCATTTATACTCTGTCTTATAATTGCATAATTGCATAATTACCTTTATTGATGGTTTCTGGGCTTCTTGGTGTGTGTGCAGATTCAAATTACTGTCTGGGGTCACTTGCTTTCAGCCCAAAAAACTTCTTTTATTATTGCTTGCAAAATGATTTGCAAGCAGCATTCCCCCCCTGTTTTTGTTTACCTAAAAACATCTTTATGTCATTTTCATTTTTGAAATAAAGGGGTTTTTTTGGATATAGGAATCTTGGTTAGTTAATAATTTTTTTCCTGAGCACTTTATCCCACTATTTTATAGCCTCTTTTGTTTCTGATGAGACATAATGTCAGTATTATTTATTTTGTCTTTTAAGCGATGAGAGAAAATTGAGACATCATTGCTCTCAAAATTTTCTCCTTGTCTTTGACTTCAGCATTTTTACAATGAAGTGTTTGTTATCGCCTTATACTTATCCAGCTTTTTCTATATGTATGTTGGTGTGGTGAATATTACCCCACATTTCTCTGAGGCTCTGTTTATTCTTCATTCTTTTTCCTCTGTGTTCTTTGATAATCTCCAAGATTAATCTTCATATAGGCTAAATCTTTCATCTAGTTCAAATATACTGTTGAACTCTTGTAGAGAATTTTTCATTTCATTTATTGTACCTTCAGCTGTAAAATTTTCATTTGGTTTTTTTTTAATTTTAATTATGACCTCTATCTCCTTACTAATATGGATTTTTTTTTTCTGTCTGAGGCATTGTTGCCATCATACTTCTTTTCATCCCTTCAATCATCTTTTTCTTCAGTTCTTTGGATATATTTCTAATAAATATATATTTTTTAATTGTAGTTTGGCCAGGGATGGGTTTGAACCCACCACCCTCAGTATACGGGACCGGTGCCCTACTCACTGAGCCACAGGCACTGCCCTCTAATAAATATTTTTAATGCTTAGTTAGATTTGTCGTCTGGTTGCTTTCTCAGGCAGTTTTTTTTTTCCTGCTTTCTTTGTTCCCCTAGTGTATATCATATTTTCCTGTTTCTTTGAATGTCTTTGTAGTTTTGTTGGATACTGAATATTTTAAATGATATATTCCTTTCCTCCCTTGTGACTCTTTGTTGCTATTTGCTTAGTGACTGGCTGGATTATTTTAGTGATGTCTATTTCCCTTCCCCACAGTGCTCAGACTCTGTTGTTGCTTGTCTGTCAAGCTCCTTATGCTGTTATGGAGCTCCTTATATTTCACATGTCTGTGGAGCTCCTTATACTATGTTTAAACCTTCAAAAAGTTAAGAATGGGTTTTAGATTATGTCAAATGACTTATTGTTTCTATTGATGTGATTTTGTTGTGAATAAGTTTTTGAAATGAAAATATTAAGTAGAACATATTTTCCTTTTGTTATTCTTCTGGCATGCCTGCATTTTGCTAACACTTTCTAGTAGAATTACTTCAATGTATTGCTTTATTGAATGTGCTTATTTTTTTTCTTTTTGCAGTTTTTGGCCAGGGTTAGGTTTGAACCTGCCACCTCCAGCATATGGGGCTGGCGCCCTATTCCTTTGAGCCACAAGCGCCACCCAATGTGCTTACTTTTTATTGAAAAATTGGTATCTATGAGAGGAAAACTCATAATAGTTCTGTGTGTATATATGTTCTAATCACAATTAGAATTAAAACTGTTTTTTTTTCTTTTATAGCAGTTTAGATAGTTTGCTATTATTTTCTCTTCTGGGGGATAAATGGGTAGTTATTATTTGCTACTTGAAAGTAGCAAAAATACTTTGGCGATATTTTGATTTAAACAAGTATGCCCAAGTCTTATTTTGATAATGTTGTGTGAATACTTTTTCAATATATTTAGCTGGATATTCAAATTTCCTCTTCCTTATTATGACCATTTTCATGTTTTATATTTTTAGGGTGAAAAATTGAAAGAGTATAAATAGCATAGGCCTTGCAGATCTGAATTTCAATTCCAGCTGCATCTCTTGTAGCTAGGTGACCTTGGACACATACTTCATCTCTCTCAACTTCAATTCCTATCTATAAAAGGAAGACAGATATTTATCTCATGAGTTATCACACTAACAAAAGAAAGCATGTGCATAAGACACTCAGCACAGCGTAATTCCTGTGCTTTTGAGAAAATAATTTATTTCATACAGTATTTAAAATATATTAGCATTAAACTGTGCAAGGTAATTCTTGATACCTTTTTTATCATTGTGGGTGCTCTTTATGCCTTATTTCTAATTTTATTAATTTTTATTAGATTTTGCTGTTTCTTGGCCATATGTTGTTCTTTTTCAAAATGTGATCTTTGGTCGTATTAATCACTTCCTTTAGTTTTCTTTATTATTTAGTCAATTTGTTTATTTTACTTTATCATTTTCTATTTTCCTGTAGTTTTTCCCTCATTTCCTTGGTTTATATAACAAGGCGAAAGTTAATTTTTCTTTCTTTTTTAAGCAGGCAGCCAAATAAAGCTATAAACTTTCCCCCTAAATATTGTTTTGACTGTTTCTACAGATTTTGATGCATGATTATTGTTCTCTTAATATTTGGTATTACATCCTGAGTACATCATTAGAACTAGATTTTCAGGGATGAATGGAAAGCAGGCGGACTAATTAGTTAAACAAGCCATCATAACTATCTGCTCAAAACTGATAGTGAAATAGTTAGACTGAGAATACTAATTGGGTATCAAAATTGGGGGGAGGAGGTAGAAATAAAACCAACCAATTTTATGACTATATGTGCTGTCTTCCTCATGGAAGTTTTGCTTATATATCTCATTTCATCTCTTCTACAATTGAAAATATTGCAGGATTGCCCCAAAGCAGATAGCAAATGTAATTTACTTTTCAGAAATCCTATGTGGGTGTTCTCTCTCACATTTTGGTCTTTACTGGAATGTACATATGCTGTCATATGAAATAGATCAGTGAGCTCTTCCGCATGTGAGCCCTTTTATGTATCTGAAAACTGCTATCTTTAATATCCATTGGTATGGTAAATTACTTATTTATAAATCTCTTATAGACTTATTTAGAGGTCAAATATCACTATCTGGAGTATAAATGGTAATGGTTGGATATTGAATTTTTTTTTTTTTTTTTTTGAGACAGACTCTCACTCTGGCATCCTGGGTAGAGTGCTGTGGCATCATAGCTCACAGCAACCTTAAACTCTTGGGCTCAAGCAATCCTCCTGTCTCAGCTGGCTATTTTTCTATTTTTAGTAGAGACAGAGTCTTACTCTTGCTCAGGCTGGTCTGAAACTTCTGAGCTCAGGCAATTTACCCACTTCAAGCTTCCCAGAGTGCTATGATTACAGACGTGAGCCACAGTGCTAGGTGAGTAGTCTTATCTTTTAACTAACTTTTTGGGGACAGGAGAAGTTTGCCTTTACTTTAAAATGCTACTTAAGAACCATTACCTTAATAGAAAACATGAGTGTTAAGGACAAATATTTTCAAATACATGAAAAGGTTCACATGTGGAAGAGCTCACTGATCTATTTCATATGACTCCAGAAGAACATTCCAGGTAAGACCAAAATGCGAAATTTTAATAGTCAAATTAGCTATGGTTAATTAAATTACTACATGACACATATAAGCACTATGCTATGCAAACATTATATACATTATTTCAATGAATTTTTATCAGACTTAAGAAGCAAATATTTTTATTTTTATTCTCCCTCTTTTATAAATGGAGGTACTGACCCACTAAAGTGTTAAGTAACTCACCCCAAATTGCAGAAACAGGGGGTGGCGCAGCTCGGACTTAAATGTAGGTTACCTGACTTCAAAATCTAAAACTTTATCTTTTTTTTGCTTAATTGCCTCTCCTAGAAAGCTCTAGTAAGGCAGAATATTAATCAATACAAAGGAAAATACATAGTATTAAGAATAATCATGCTTCAGGAAGCTAAGAGGACCCAAATAGAGGCTTGTGATCCTCTATCCACAAAATAAGGGGGAATCTGAGAACTGGAAGTCACTGGTACTGATCATAAGACTCCACAGTGTCTGTTAGAAATAGGGTAGTATGTGACAGAAAATCAGATTGCCTTATGAGGCAGTGAGACTCCTGTCAAGGCAGCAGGTGGGATGGGAGGAATACCTCTTTACAGAGTTGGAATTTGGATGGACAGTTTAACTCAATGGTCTGCTTTTTTTTCCTAATGACCTCTTAAGGACTTTTTTTCAAATCAAATGTCTTAAATATTAATTTAGATTTTACCTGAAATAAAAGTTATAACAGCAGTTCTGAGGTTTTGACATATATGGCTCACATTCAGACATCCAAAATTTAGAGCTTGCCTCAAGATTTTAAGACATTCAAAAGAGCACTAAAAATAATTACAATGAAGATATTAACCATGTGTATCAGTGTCCCAGAGATTCTTTGTGTGTACCTGTTTTTGTGTGTAGAAAAACCTCATTGCCTGTCATCACTGTGGCCCCTTGAGGAGGGCCCTGACTGCTCTCGAGCTCTTCCTATACATTCAGACCCAGGGACATGTTCCAGTAAGCATATGCTCTTTCTTACTGCCCGCTTGATATTAACATATGCCGATTATTCACAGCAAATTCTACTAACTTGACATCATTGTGATGATCCACTCCACTCAGTGTTACACCTGATAAACTTTGCTGAAACAGTGTACATCAGTAATTAAACCAAAATCAAATTTGTACATTGGCCAGCTGTAGGGGTACACTTGAGATGAGTCCATAGCATTAACTATGTTGTATGATGAGAACTATAAAAACTGTTGTATTTTGACTACTAACGCTACCTGGGGACAAGGCTGTGGCTGACTGTAGAAGCCTTTTATCTTAACTATCTGTGAACTATATTTTATATTAGTAGGTCTTAATTCACAGGGAAGACCAGCCCTCTATTTCATTTTTGGCTACAGTAGCCCCTCTCTGAAGTCTTTAGACTCATGGAGAGGTCTGACTGTGCCTCGTAGCCACTTTTGCTGGAGGAACCAACTCCCCAACCCTCTGTTTCCAGGCCATTTTCTTCTATTGACTTATTGCTATGAAATCTAGAGAAGTCATTCAACTTTTGAGGGTCTTTATGTCTTTACTCATAAAATTCTGAGATTGATATCTTCTCTGTGAGATTGTACTGTGGAGATGAAATAAATGCTGCAAAAGATTTTTATAAACTGTAAAGTGCTATGGAGAAAAAAGTTATTATTGCTTTTACAGAGATATTCTGGTAGAGCCTGGACCATAGCCGAATGCAGGCTGACTCAGAAGCAGGTTTGTAGGGAGGCTGGATTGCTGGAGCATTGCTAAGGAAACCAGTCAAGAAATAGTTGTCACTGTGCCCCATCCTTATCTGCCTACTCCAGAGTATCTACCAAGAGCACAAACAGTGCAAGGGACCCGTCATGGGTAATTTGGGGAAGAAAACCACATCAGATTCCATTTAAGGAGGGGGAGAAAGTGGCAGCAGGTTCCAAAGAAGGAAAATGTTTCTCTTGGTTGCAAAGAGAAAGCACTTCCTGAATATTTCTAACTGATATGTGTAATGCCATCTGGAAGGCAGAGGGAGAAAGCTAGCTCTTAGGTTTCTTTTCAGAAGGGGAAGCCTTTGTCCCTGGCATCTTTTGGATATTTATAAGGAGCTGAAATGTAGTAGCATAAGTCCCAGGAATCCCTCTGGGCTCGGCTGATGGATTTCATTTTCAACTTCTTTGCTGAGTATAACAAACAAGTTGGGGTAAAAATGAGGCTTGTGACCCTGAGACTAAAACTGTAGAGAGTCCTCTGTGTTTCTTTAAATGTTGGTAACATCTTTCATATAATGCACCTTTTGGTCATTATTTCTACTCCTGTCATACTCTTGATTTCTACTATGGGTTATCTTTTTTTAAAATTACTTTCTTTATACCTGAAATGGGAGATACCCAGCAGACATGCCAACCTTAGCTTTCCCTCATGAAACGTCTTTTTGCCAGTTCTCACCTTCCAGAGTGCTCCTCCCCCTGCATTAGAACTCCAGGCCAAGGCAACCATCTCTAGCTACATTATCTCTATTTGTTGTCATTAAAAAGCTGCCATGTTGAGATTGTTTGTGGATCTTCTCATTTTCTTACCTAGCATAATGCCAGTGACTGCTACTGATTTTATCTCCCTGGATCTTCCTAGCTAACTTCATACCCTTGGGACTTCCCAGATTTGGGCCTTCATTCTGTCTTGTCTGGACCAGGGATGGGTTTGGGCATCTCTTCTGGAAACTTCTAAAGCCACCTTTTCTAAAGTCAGCTGTATGTGTGCCATTCCTTGCTTGACAATTTTTGCTAACTCCCTGACACCTACAGAAGTGCACACACAGTCTTCTCTGTGGCATTTGAGTGAGTTCCTTTTAGGGCAATACTAAGATTTGTATGAGCAAACAAATGACTGTAGTGTCAAGTGGGGCTTAATGCAGTGTGGTCTTGAGCTAAGCTCTTGACATGATCAAGATTCTTCCAAAAATGAAGAATGGTTGTAGGGAATACAGAGAAGACCAGTTATGTAATCAAAATGTTTAATTTTTTTTTTCCAAAATTCCATTGGTCATTAGCAGTTATTTAGGTTTCTGAGTTACTTTTGGCTGGGGTAACTGGGACTAGCAGAGATGCTATGTAATAAATGAGGGATATGTAAAATAAACAGGCTAGAAAGTCTATTCCATTGTGGATTTATAAGCTTGAAACTTGGACTTGGGATCATCAGTATTGAGAGTAAGTATGTGGTGCTTGTTGAAGAAAGCTGCCTATCGGCTATTTTTAAAACTAGATCACACTCAAAAATTATATTTGTTTTGTTTAGTACCCTGTCTATTCATATTTTAACCACTCTCTGTTATTTATGGCTTCAGAAAATATTTATAAGAAAAAAATCTGTCTTTTGAAGAAATAGAAACCTTTTACTGAAGTGTATTTTGAACAAATCTGCATGGGGGGTGGGTTAGAAATCAGACCATAGGTTCTGTTGATTGACAGCTCAGGGAAGTACTTGGAGAGAGGAAAGAGAAGAAATTGGGACCACAATAACTGATCTGTTTAAGACTAATTGAAAGTAGACAAAAGATAAGTTCTCAAAGGCTTAATATTTTCAAAGGTATATATGTGAAATGCTAAACAGTGGTTAAGTTAACAACTTAATGGGACATCTCAAACAACTGGAAAACGAAGAACATTCTAACCCCAAACCCAGCAGGAGAAAAGAAATAACCAAAATCAGGGCAGAATTAAATGAAATTGAAAACAAAAGAATTATACAACAGATCTTTTTCTTTTCTTTTCTTTTCTTTTTATACAGTGCTGAAGCAGTGATAGATGCCATCATTACTGTGTTTCTGGGTCAAAACTATTCTTCACACTAAACCGAGAACCACATCAGGACCGGAAGAGATTCTTATTGAGATATTTGGCTGCTACTACACTCTCCTAGCTTGGTGTAGATCAGAATGTTCAGCCTTTCTTCATTTCTGCTGTTACGCTTACAGCCATGAAGAGTTCTGTTAATGGATCTGATGTTGCAGCCTTCAGCTTTTCCTGTAAGATCACAATAGCAGAAAACACTTATGTAAGGCCGAGAACGACTCTTACTTTGTAGGAGCCTACTCAGAAATAGGACTTAGAGCTGTTATTACAGTCAGTGTTGTCCAACAAAGTTGTGAATCATTAATGAGTCATTAATGAGTGCTCTTTCACTGAGCTGCAGTATTGTTCCATTTGTACAAGGTAATTTCAGTATGAAATTGTGAGGAGGCTGTTGAGAAGATTAAAGGACATAACATGATGCCTAAGATACGAGGTTTAATGTTAAGTTTCAATAAAGGTCTAAAGCAGCTGCTACTATTGTTTTTGTTACTATCAGCAATAGCAGTAAGCAATACCATAATGCACAAAAAAAACTTATGAATGTGTTTTCAAACTGTATTTCAGTAAGAATCTATTGGCCATTTTTAGAAGAGTTTATATTTATTTTTCATTGAACTCACATTTAAAATATAGTCATCATGGCTCGGTGCCTGTGACTCAACGGGCTAAGGCACCAGCCACGTACACCTGAGCTGGCGGGTTCAAATCCGGCCCGGGCCTACCAAACAACAATGGTGGCTGCAACCAAAAAATGGCCGGACGTTGTGGTGGGCACCTGTAGTCCCAGTTACTTGGGAGGTGGAGGCAAGAGACTCACTTGAGCCCAGGAATTGGAGGTTGCTGTGAGTTGTGATGCCACAGCACTCCATCCAGGGTGACAGCTTGAGGCTCTGTCTCAAAAAATGTATATATATAGTCACCATATTTGACATCATATAAATCCAGCACACATTTTCCCACAACAAAATTCTAAGGTTGAAACACATTTACTTTATGTAGACTGCAGATAGAAAAATCATATTCATTAAACTTTTTCATATAAGCACAATGTTCATTTAAGGAGAGTACTTATAGAAGCCCAGCATTCTATTTTCCAGATAAAGTATGTTTCATTATTATTGTTAAAGCTGGTAAAGAGTCAGACTTGAATTTTGACTCATTTTTAATCAACACAAAACTAATCATGAAAATATTTCATTTTGGTCTTGGCTACAGTTTTGAATGTCTAACATTTATAAAGAACATTAATCAATGGCATTTTTGATGATATTATTATGAAAAATATTTTATTTGATTTTTGTTCCTGTAATTGTTGAATTTAACATGCTAAGAATAAATTAGCATTGATGTGACATTAAAAAAGAAGATATTTATTCCCTTTATTCTGTTGTTCCTTTTAACAGAGAAAGTCTCAATTTGTTCCAAGCCTAAAATATCTACTGCTCATTAATTTTCTTTTCAACAGAGAATAATTGGGCCTCATTTTTAACATGTTTTGGTGAAATTAAATAATATTATCTTGTCTTTATTCTTGCATTATTTAATAGTTATTTCTATTTATTGCAAGTCATTCTAAGTTTTCTCATGGAAATGGTCTCAAGTTTTCTATGTAGGTTTAGATTTTTACAAACAAATTTTAATACCCCCCAAAATTAAGTAAATAATAATAGAGGTGACTTGCAGAGGTGGCAAAAGTTGTGGCTATATTATTTTAGTGATTTAAATACATTTTATAGAAAAAGGTAAATGAGTTTTTTTTTAATAAA
The DNA here is from genome assembly GCA_963573935.1 of Arctocebus calabarensis. Lineage (NCBI taxonomy): Eukaryota > Metazoa > Chordata > Mammalia > Primates > Lorisidae > Arctocebus > Arctocebus calabarensis. The sequence goes on along the minus strand of CAUYON010066371.1, from coordinate 25,400 downwards.
TAGGTTAAGGCTAAAAATAAAAATAATTTCTACATGTGAGCAGATGTGCAAAGTTTTGGTGAATAAAACACATTATTCATCACCTAACTTGATGTATGTGAGGACTATAGTATCACAAGACGATAGCAGGTTCCAGGTAGCAAGAAAACCTTTCAGTCATCTTAGAAATGATTAGAAATCAATAGAAAAATTGATTTTCTTTGTTCAACAATTTTTGTCATAATATGCCATCAAATTGAGATTTTTTTAGTGGTTTTTAATGTCACTTGAATGGGTAAAGAAAAGCATTCTTCATTAGAATAAGTATATAAATTCTAAAATCGTGACTTAAGGAATGACTTCTTATTTATTTTGACTGGTTCATATGAAGACCTTAATTCTTTGAATGGAATAGAGTTTATAAAAAAAACAGACTTTTAAAAAACTCTCTCTATATAATCTATTATTAATACTCTTTATGCTCTTACAATAAAAAATTTAGAAACTCTTGAATTCTAGAAATTTTGACCAGTTAACCTATTGGCCTTCACATATTTTCTAAATTCCCTCTGGAGAATCACATTCATGTTTTCAGCCCATCAGTCCAAGATGAATGGAGCAAGTCTATTTCTTCCTCCTCTTCTTTGGTGCTTCATCCTCGGAGCTGTGATCTGTGCAGGTGCTGCTGGGATGTGAGTCTGAGCCAGAGGGGGAGGCACCGCTGGTGGGGGAGGCTGAAGATGGTGAACCAGTGGGGCTTTCAGCCGAGTCCCTGTGTTCTGCAGAGGGTGAGACAGGCGTCTCTTCACTGTCTGATGAAGAGTCGCTGGCTGAACCTCCACGGCTGCTGCCACTGGAACTGGTTACGCTATGAGACCTTTTGCTCTTGGTCTTTCTTTCTGCATTAGTTTCTCCAGTGCCTTGCTGAATAACAACCTGTTTTCTTTTTCTAGTTCTGCTGTTTTTGAAGGCTACGCAGGTGTTTTCTTTTTCCTCTGCTTTAGTAAGTCCAGTGTCCAGATCCCAAGCAGTTCTGACAGGTCGCAGGTCGCTTATTTGCTTCAGTTCATCTCCAGGCTATGAGCCCATGCGTGGGAGTCCCCATCTAAGCACGGCCACTTTGACTTTTCTCAGAAAACAGAATTTTTAATGCATTCAGGTGCCATAAAGAGACGTTTTCCATATCAACATACCCATCTAACTATTAAGAAAACATGACCTAGAGCTAGAATCAAGCTTTAAGACTGTGTGTTCTGCCTGACAGCAATTCATGGAAATAATCCACTTCATCAAGCAAAAGTGTACAATTTATGGCTAAGAAATTAATTGTTTAATAAGCTCTGGTAATTACCAATGAGAATTTTTTAAAAATATATTTATGTTAATCCACAAATAATTGAAGCTGAAGGAAATGACTTTAAATGTTATTTTTGGAAAAACTAATATGTGCTATGGAGCAGTTATTGTGCTTTGTTTTCACGGTGCTAGTTTAAAGATTTGCTCATTTACAATTCAAATGTCTTCAGGGACAAGTTTTCTGGCTATTATTTTTCCTTCAGTATTAAAAGTTCTAATAATTATTGTTAAGTAAATTAGCATAAACATATTTAGATAAGAGCATGGCACGGCAATGCAGGATTTTTTTCTGCAAACTATTTTACTTTATATTAAATCAAATCAAATGATTCTGTGCATGATATTGTCAGTAGATTTCACAAAACAATGTTACAACAAATAAGTCAGCCAAAATGTGGCATGGAACTATAATAGAGGGAATGGCCTGAGAAGGGGTAAAAATGTGTTCTGTTTCCTTAAAACCCCCTCCCCATTTGGAGAAGTAAAATCTGAATTCCTGCAAGGTCCAGTGATCAACTGGGAGAGGAGTATCCTTTGTTCTTTGTACCACAGATGGGTTAACAGAATTGTCCTGTGGATGTCATGAGATTGTCTTCCCAGAGATGGGATGGCTCAGAGCCATCAACTCTAGTTAGAAAGAACATCCTCTAGCTGAACCCCCCACCCCTTTAAAAGCTCTGCATTTCTGCCTATAGCAAGGACAATGGCACTTCAAGACAGGAGCCCACCATTCTTCTGATTTGCCAGCAAATTAATAAACCTCTGTTTCCTTCTCCTTAAACCAGTTGTCCTTGCATTTATCTGACACGATCTTGGGGACAGATGCTGAACTTTCCGTAACAGAATAGTTTAAATAAAATTACTTCTTGTTAAATAGCATTATTTTATACCTGTAAATAGATAAAAACAACTCTATTTCTTCATATTGCCCTTGCATAGCCAACTTTAGAAATACCTATGTCTGAAGGGACGAGGGATTACAAATGTAAATAAAAGATATAAAAGGACAAGAATGAAGTGTACATAAAAATTCAAAATTATGTAGATGATTCTGTTGAAACTACAGGGATATCAGACTAGGTTAAGTTGCTTGTCACACAAAAATCCGGTTATTGAGATAATGAGAATTGCCAAGGGAGAAAGGACTGTTAATATGACTGATGTCTTATCAGGAGAACTAGAAAAGCTGCCTGAAATGCCTCTCCCCGTCCAAGGGGCTTCTAAAGGAGGAGCCACTGGCCTTGAGGCCGGTCACAGGCATAACTCACCAGGGACAAAGCATGGGGGCAGGTGGTGGGGGATAGTGACTCTAGGCAGCAGGAAGTCTACCCAGGGATGTCAGAATCTCAGCTCCTTTGTTTTGCAGAAAATCCATCATTTCTTGAAAATAATTCAAAAACTCAAGTAATTAAGGGTGAGGGTTATTTAAAAAAAAAACCATATAGGGGTAGTTGGCTATAATTCCACAGTGGATGAATGAATAAACAAATAGCCCATATTGAGTTCTTCTCAAGGTGGGTAGGAGAGTGATCATAGCTCTTCCTTCCTTGGTTTGCATGTCTGGAGATGAAGTTGTAATAGACATTTAAGAGCTTATTCGGGCTATAGTCTTAAGGTTATAACTGACATGCAACCATTTTATAGAGGATGACTATCTTGAAGGGGTTTTTCATAGAGCTGAAGGGATTAAGAAATATTTCACACCAAAATATATTTCTTTAATGCATTTTCAGATGGCTGTGAGATAGGGAAACAGCAGGCACGTCTTAACACAAAGTCAAAGCCCCTAATCACCCTGATGAAAAAAAGGATGTGATGACAAAGTAAGTGACAGGTGACAGTCAAAAACAAGATGGCAAGGAACCTGGCCACTGCTGCACCTTGCAGCGCAGTAAACCCTGGTTGTAATATCTGAGCATGTTAAAGGAAATGCCCACCAACGGCCTAGCAGTTCCTGGAGGGACATTCTAAAGCAAGAAAAGGACTCCCAGTTATAGGAAATCACCACTCCTTTCCAGGAAGTAATATGAGTATTCCTCCCTACTTAATATATAATTAAACTATCACTTAAATTAAAAAAAAAAAAAAAACCAACACCAAAGGAGCTGCTCCCCTCAGCCAGGAGAACTAGCCTTTGTTCTGTTTGTGGAGTGGATCTCCTACATTCTCTGAATAAAACTTGCGTTTGCGTTAGGCTATTGCTCATTCATTTTAGAATTCTTTCTTGTTCGAGGCCAAGGACCCACTGGATGTTGAGTGGATCCTGATGTTGGGAACCACTTTCTCGTGACAGCTTCAGACCAGCAGGAATGACCCTACAAAGCTGTCCAGTTGTGGGGCGTGGGGAGGCTGGAGAAGAAATTGCATTTGTAGAGCATCTCCGTTAGATGCACCCTGCCTCTTCCAAGACAGGTTTGCTGAGATAATGACATCCGTATAGGTCTGAATAAGGGCTCTGTGCCTGTGTCTCAACGGGCTAAGGCGCCAGCCCCGTACACCTGAGCTGGTGGGTTCTAATCCAGCCCAGGCCACCAAACAACAATGACGGCTGCAACCCAAAAATGGCCGGGCATTGTGGTGGGCACCTGTGGTCCCAGCTACTTGGGAGGCGGAGGCAGGAGATTCACTTGAGCCCAGGAATTGGAGGTTGCCGTGAGCTGTGATGCTACAGCACTCTATCCAGGGTGACAGCTAGAGGCTCTGTCTAAAAAAAAGAAAGAAAAGAAAAAAAGCAACAAACCGCTTCCCTGAGGGTTGTTACCTACCTTGATGCTTAGCTGCTTAACAGGCCCACCTTCTCAGCCAGGCTTCCTTTCTCCCTCTTTCACACTCTGTCCACCAAAAAAACCCTGTTTAGTACTTTTCTAAGCCTCTTCATCTATTAAAAGATGACCCAAGTACCTCATTGGTGAGAGGATGGCACTGTTTGTATAACTCAGTTCTCCCTTTTGGCATTATGAATTTTTGGAAGGGTCCTGAGACTTTCATTTCTCCTTTATAGCATGAACCTGGAGAACATTACTTTAAGTGAAATAAGACAGCACAGAAGGATAAATACTGCTGGAGAAGTACAGTGGTTTGAGGCAGTCACCGAAATAATTAAATTAAACAAATAGAAGTTTAGCAAGAAAAAGAGAGTTTATTAATGACCTGTATAGTAGGCTAGGCCCCATCCTAGTTATTGCAGACCCTGAGGAAAACACGGTTTTTATATTTTACGTAAAATTTTATGTTTTTATTTTTCATTTTTATTTATTTATTTTTTATTGTTGAGGATTCATTGAGGGAACAAGAAACCAGGTTAAACTGGTTGTATTTGTTAGACAAAGTCCCTCTTACAATTGTGTCTTGCCCCCAAAAGGTGTGTCACACCCCGAGACCCCACCCCCTCCCTCCTTCTCTCTCTCTGCTCTCCCCTTCCCCTACCCCCACCATGTGCTAGGTCATTCATGGTCCTCATATCAAAATTGAATACATACGATTCATGCTTCTCTTATGATGCTTTACTAAGAATAATGTGTTCCACTTCCATCCAGGTTAATACAAAGGCTGTAAAGTCTGCATCTTTTGTAATGGCTAACTAGTATTCCATGGTGTACATATATCACAGCTTGTTAATCCATTCCTGGGTTGGTGGGCATTTAGGCTGTTTCCACATTTTGCCAATTGTAAATTAAACTGCATAAATAGTCTAGTGCAAGTGTCCTTATGATAAAAGGATTTTTTTCCTTCTGGGTAGATGTAATGGGATTGCAGAACCAAATGGGAAGTCCATCTTGAGTTCTTTGAGGGTATTCCATACTTCTTCCAAAAAGGTTGTATTTGTTTGCAGTCCCACCAGCAATGTAAAGGTATTCCTTTCTCTCCACAACTATGCCAGAATCTGCAGTTTCAAGATTTTGTGATGTGGGCCATTTTTGCTGGGGTTAGATGATATCTCAGAGTGGTTTTGATTTGCATTTCTCTAAAAATTAGGGATGATGAGTATTTTTTCATGTTTGCTAGCCATTCTTCTGTCTTCTTTAGAGAAGTTTCTATTCATCTCTCTTGCCCATTGATATATGGGATTGTTGGCTTTATTCATGTGGATTAATTTGAGTTCTCTATAGATCCCAGTTATCAAGCTTTTGTCTGATTTGAAATGCAGAAATATTCTTTCCCATTGTGTAGGTTGTCTATTTGCTTTGATTGTTGTCTCCTCAGCTGTACAAAAGCTTTGCAGTTTAAGTCCCACTTGTTTATTTTTGTTGTTATTGCAATTGCCATGGAAGTCTTCTTCATAAAGTCTTTCCCCAAGCTCGTATCTTCTAGTGTTTTTCCTATGCTTTCTTTGAGGATTTTTATCTTTTCATGCCTCAAATTTAAGTCAACAAATACAGTAATATTTACTGTACTCAGGATATAAAATCAATGTCCACAAGTCAGTTGTCTTTGTATATGCCAATAACAACCAAGATGAGAGGCTAATTAAGGACACAACTCCTTTTACCGTAGCTTCAAAGAAAATGAAATACCTAACAAAAGAGGTGAAGTACCTCTATAAAGAAAATTATGAAATCCTAAGAAAGAAAATAGCAGAGGATATTAACAAGTGGAAGAACATATCATGGTCATGGCTGGGAAGAATCAACATTGTTAAAATGTCTATACTTCCCAAAGAAATCTACCAATTCATTGCCATCCCTATTAAAATACCAACATCGTACTTTCAAGACTTGGAAAAAATGATTCTTTATTTTGTATGGAACCAGAAAAAATCTCATATAGCTAAGGCAGTTCTTAGCAATAAAAACAGAGCTGGGGGCATCACCATACCAGATTTTAGGCTGTATTAAAAGGCCACAGTGGTCAAGATAGCAAGGTACTGGCACAAAAATAGAGACATACACATTTGGAATCGAATAGAAAACCAGGAAATGAAACTAACATCTTACAACCACCTTACAACAATAAACCAAACAAGAACATACATTGGGGGAAAGACTCCCTATTCAATAAATAGTGCTGGGAGAACTGGATATCCACATGTAAAAGACCGAAATTGGACCCTCACCTTTCTCCACTCACAAAAATTGATTCAAGATGGATAAAGGGCTTTATGTACAATTTGCAGGAAATAACAACTGTTCCTTGGAAAGTTCCTCTATTTTTTATTCATTTTCTGATTAGTCCACCCCGGTCTTGATCAATCCTATTCCCCAAACAGCTCAAGTCACTCTGACTGCATTTGTCTGTCCATTCCAGAAAGTCGCCAGGGCATCTATCAACCTCTTTCCCAAACAGCCCAACTGGAGGGTCTTAATCAGCCCCACACTCACGGTGGCCTGGGTCAGCCTGACCACCCCTGCCCTGCTCACATCTGACTAGCTGCCTAACCTTTGTACTAACTTGGATGGAGGTGGAGCACATTATTCTTAGTGAAACATCACAGCAATGGAGAAGCATGAATCCTAACTATTCAACTTTGATTTGAGGACAATTAGTGACAATTAATGACACAGTGGGGCATGGAGGAAGGAGAGAGCAGTCAAGTCATTTATTAGTCATCAGTTTTCTTCTGCCCTTAGGAAATGCTCCAAATTCCTTGGCATGGAATAAAAATACCCAAATCAATGTGATTCTTGAGTTATTTAGCTCTATCTCTTGCCACTTACCATACTCTGCCTGTTGGATCTGGCATCTGACAAACTAGACCACTTAAATTCTTCAATATTCTTCTTTACCTCTAGCTCTTTGCACTTACTTCTTCCTTCTATCTCATAGTTTTCCCTTCTCCTTCAACCTGTATATTGTCTCTCCCAAAAAGCCAATAATATTGACACAAAACTACCATGGATCTCCTCTCTGTGTCTTCATAGTGACCTGCTTTATGCCTGTCATGTCATTTCTGTATGGAAATGCCTGTTTGTCTGTTTTGTCAGGCTATCCTATGCAATTGTTGAGGGCTGTACTTGATCATCTTTTAATTCCAGTACTTAGTGTAGTATCTTGGCACAGGGTTGTTAAGTAAATGAATGAAGAATGAGAGAAGCAGAAACTCTGATACTTAATCAAAATGATAATTCAATACACATCTTATAAACAAATTTTATTTAGTACTAATTTTGTGTCTGGGCAGCACCTGTGGCTCAAAGGAGTAGGGTGCAGGCCCCATATACCAGAGGTGGCAGGTTCAAACCCAGCTGCAGCCAAAAAACTGCAAAAAAAAAAAAATACTAATTTTGTGTCAGTTCTACATATATATATATATACATATTTTTTTTCTTCTAACAAACTTTTAACTCATTTACTGACTTACATGAAGTTAACTATGAGAACTTTTAGATAAAGAATATTTTTTTTCTTTCTAGCTGCTTCTGAACTTGTATCTGGATTCCATAATCTTCTCCCATAATCTCCTGATGTGTTAAATGTAAATAGTTGTTGGGAAAGGCATGTAAAATATGTACAAATTCTACAGAAAAAAGGCCATTATATGAAAGATAATAAAATCATATTCCTGGGCTATTTATATGATATTTTAGTTGTTTTTCTGTTATATATATCACATGGCAGAGTATTTATAAAAGGAAAGTATTTTTATATCATCTATTTATAATAAAAATTTATACAGTATTTTAAATTATGTTTCTGGCCCCTTTTAAGTTAATTTTGCAGTTGAAATTAGATTGTAGATTTTTATACACACAAACTGCCCTAATGTCAACCAAGTTGTCATTAATAATTTAAGTGATAGGTTATTTGCATTTTATAATTTTGATCATTATATGTAATGATGGACTTAGATTTAGACAGACATCTTTTTGGTATGGTGGTACTGTGGTCATTAATGTTTGAATTTATTACAATTATTACAGTGTCATTAAATAAATAATACTAATTTTCAGCACTGATTTATATAGATCTTGCCTCATGAAAAAGATTAACATGATTATTACTTCATTTCACAACTGACATTTATGAAAGCATTTATCTTATCCAAAGTTCTATATAAAACACAGCTAATGATCAGAGCATGAACAAAATAATAATAATGTGCCATAATCAGGGGTTGGACAATAACCTCTTGCCCCGGAGATACCAAAATGAGAAAAAATTCCAGTGGTATATTAATTGAGACACTGTGACTGAAATGCACATCCATTTCTTAATTAATCCTCATAACAACCCTGCCGTTGACGGATTAGATACCCATTTAAAATGTGATGTAAATAATGTTGAGAAAGTGTGCGTGTGTGTGTGTGTGTGTGTGTTGTATGTTTTATTCTTTTTGTTATTTCCAATTCATATGAGGGGACATGCAATAGGCCACATTGCTTTCATTTGTAAGGCCAAGTCTAAGTTGTAGTTATGTTCCTTTCACAGGAAGTATGCCATACACCACCCACTGATCCCACAGGGAAGGAACTCACCAACCTCCCGTCCCCCTCCCGCCTTTTGGGATTCAATTGTGTTTTTATCTCATGTGAGCATGTTGTTAATCTGTAAGTTCCAAATTAGTATTAAATAAATGTGATGCGGGTCTTTCCATTCTTGTGATACTATACTCAGGAGAGTGTTCTCCAATCCATCCAAGATGTAACAAAAGACATAAAAATCTCCATCTTTTAATGGTTAAATTGTATTCCATGTTATATGTACCATGGTTTACTAATCCATTCGGATATTTAAAGTCACTCAGGTTGTTTCCACATCTTTGCAATTGTGAACTGAGCTGCTATAAACTTTCGGGTGCATATGTCTTCGTGGTAAAATGACTTTTTTTCTTTTGGGTAGATACCTAGTAGGAAGACTGCAGGATCAAATAGAAGATACACTTTTAGTTCTTTGAGAACTCTCCAAACTTCTTTCCATAAAGGCTGTGCTAAGTTGTAATCCCACCAATAGTGCAGGAATGTCCCTTTCTCGGCATACCCATGACAGCATCAATTGTTTTGGGATTTTGTGATGTGGGCCATTCTCACCAGGGTTAGGTGATATCTCAAAGTGGTTTTGATTTGCAATTGTCTAATACTTAGAGATGATGAATATTTTTTCATGAGTGTGTTAGCCATTTGTCTATCCTCATAAGTAAAGATTATGTTCATGTCTCTGGCCAGATTTTAATGTTTGTTTTTATTTGTTTTGTTTTGTTTTGAGACAGTCTCATTATGTCACCCTCGGTAGAGTGCTGTGGCATCACAGCTCACAGCAACCTCAAACTCTTGGGTTTAAGTGATTTTCTTGCCTCAGCCTCCCAAGTAGCTGGAACTACAGGTGCCCACCACAACCCCCAGCTATTTTGTTGTTGTTGTTGCAGTTGTCATTGTTGTTTAGCTGGCCCAGGCTACGTTCATGTGAGCATGAACCAACTCACCAGCATTGGTGCACGTGGCCAGAGCCATAACCACTGTGCTAAAGGCACCACACCTTTAAAGGGGTTGTTTGCTCACTGTTGTATTTGCTTGAGTTCTTTGTAGATTCTATTTGCTAGGCCTTTGTTGGATTCATACCGTGCAAATATTGTCCCCCATTTTGAAAGTTGTCTCTTTGCTTTGTTGATTATGTCCTTAGCTGTGCAGAAACTATTTAACCTGATCAGGTCCCATTTATTTATTGTTGATGTTGCTACAATTGTCAGTAGGGTCTTCTACATAAATTCTTTCCCTAGGCCAGTAAGAGTTTCTCCCACACTTTCTTCTAGGGTTTTTTATTGTTTCATATCTTAGATTTAAATCATTTATCCATTATGAGTTAATTTTTGTAAGTGGTGAGAAGTATGGGTCTAGTTTCAGCCTTTTAGATGTAATAACAAGTTCTCCCTGTACCACTTATTAAATAAGAATTAATTTCACTGATAAATGCTTTTGTTTGCTTTATCAAAGATCAGATGGTGATATGGTATGGTTTTATCTCAAGGTTGTCTGTTCTGTTCCTATTTCTGTCACTATTTTTATGCTAGTACCATGGTACACCATTAAGAGCATGGTACTGGCATAAAAGTCTGTGTCCCAACTTTCTTTGGGGTTATTGTGAAAAGTATTGTAACTTTGATTTGATTCTTGGCTTCTCTCTTGTTGGCATATATAAAAGCTACTGACTGGTGTACCTATACTGATTTTATATCTCAAGATGTTGTTGTAGTTCTTGATCACTTCCAGAAGTTTCATGGTTGAATCCTTGTGATTTTTTTTTCACAATATCATATCCTCAGCAGAGTGATGCATGACTCCTCTTCTCCATTCTAATCCACTTGTTACCTTTCTCTTCCCTGATTGCATAAGCTATGACTTCCAATAGTATGTTGAATAATAGTGGTGATAGTGACTTTCCTATCTGGTTCCATTTCAGCAGAAATGCTTTCAGGTTTTTTCTGTTCAGTATAATATTGGCTGTGGGTTTCTCATAGAAGGCTTCTGTCAGTTTAAGAAATGTCCCATCTATGCCTATTACCTTAATTTTTCTTATCAAAAATGGATGTGCTAAATTTTGTCGAATGCTCTTTCTGCATCTACTGAGAGGATTATGTGGTTTTTGGTTTTGTTTCTGTTAATATGGTGAATTATGTTTATGAATTTGCATATGTTGAGCTGGCCTTGCATCCCTGGGATAAAGCACACCTCTTGTGATGTTTTTGGTTTGGGTTTTTTTGTTTGTTTGTTTGTTTGTTTCTTTGTTTTTTGATAGAGTCTTATTCTGTTGCCTTGGGTAGACTGCTGTAGCATCATAGCTCACGATAACCTCAAACTCCTGGGTTCTAGCAATCCTCTTGCCTTAGCCTCCCAAGTAGCTCGGACTACAGGCATGCACCACTATACCCGGCTAGTTTGTCCATTTTTAGTAGAGATGGGGATCTCACTCTTGCTCAGGCTGGTCTTGAACTCTTGAGCTCAAGCAATCCACCCTCCTTGGCCTCTCAGGGTGCTGGAAATTATAGGCATGAGCCACTGCACCCAGCCATGGTTTCTGGTTTTCTTTCCTTTTTTTTTTTTTTTTTAATGTGTAGCTGAATTCTATTTGCAGGATTTCAATGAGTATAGTCTGTAGTTTCCTTATTTATTGAGTCCTTTCCTTCAATCTTCACAAATAAAACAACTTGCAGGCTAGAATTCTGTATCCAGCTAAACTAAGTTTCATATTCAAAGAAGAAATCAAATCTTTTACTGACAAGCAAACAATGAAGAAATTGCCACTATGAGACCAGCTCTGCAGGAAGTACTCAGACCTGTACTATACACAGACCATCACAATGGACTACCAGCAAAGTAAAGATACCTGTAAACTAAAAGACAAAGCCTCACTTCCACAATGGCCCAAGTGATTAAACTAGGCAACAGACTTCCACACACAAGACAAACAGAACTCCACCATACTTATTAATTCTCTCAATAAATGTGAACATGGCTTGAATTCCCCACAGAAGAGGCAAAGACAAGTATACTCAGCCTTAAGGAAACATACCTAATTCTCAAGGACAAATCACAACTCAGGATGAAGCATTGAAAAATATTTCAGGCAAATGGAAACTAAAAGAAATCAGGTTGTACAGTCCTTTACTCAGATACAATTTAAAGCAATAAAAATAAAGGACAAAGATGGACACTATATACTGGTCAAGAGAACAATATAACAAGAAGACACTCCAACATTAATACTCCCAGGTTTAAAACAAACCCCTTCTTTATTTGAACAATACAATTACCCACAACAACAACAATGAAAAAAAAAATAACAATAAAGGGTGGTGCCTGTGGCTCAAAGGAGTAGGGCACCAGCCCCATATACCAGAGATGGTGGGTTCAAACCCGGCCCAAGCCAAAAACTGCAAAAAGAATAAAATAAAATAAAAAATAGAAAAATAACAATAACCCACAACACCATAATTGTTACGGACTTCAACACCCCACTGGCAGAACTTGACAGATCCTACAAGAATTTATTAAATAAAGAAATGATGGACCTAAAACACAATTCTACAACAAATGGGTTTAACGACTGCATATAGTACATTTCACCCTAATACTATGCAATATACATTTTCATCGTGTCATGGACTATTCTCTAAGGTTGACTGTATCCTAGGACACAAATCAAACCTCCACAAATGCAAAAGAAATTATACCTTGTAACTTCCCAGACCACAATGGAATAAATGTAAAACTCAGTTTCAACAGAAACATACATCTCTGCATGAAGTCTTGGAAATTAAACACCTTTAGCTGAATGATAGTGGATCAAAGAGAAGATAAAGAAGGAAATCACCAATTCTTTGAATAAAATGACAATGAAACCACAAGTTTTCAAAACCTATGGATACTGCAAAGGCAGTCCAAAAAGAGAAATTTACTGCTTATGCCTATATTCAGAAGTCAGAAGAGCAGAAATCAACAATCTAATGAATCATCTTAAGGAACTGGAAAAGGAAAAGCAATCCAGTCCCAAACCTAGTAGAAGAAAATAAATAACCAAAAATAGGAAATTGTAACTACATATGTATTGCTCATTGGGTTCATTTTGAAGAGAAAAAAGGGCATGGGGCAAGAGTTATGGGTAATAATTAAATGAAATCAAGAACAAAAGAACCATTTGGAATATAAATGAAACATGAAATGGGTTCTTTGAAAAGATAAAACTGATAAAACTTTGGCCAGATTAACCAGAAATAGAAAAGTAACATCTCTAATAAGCTCAATCAGAAACAAAAAAAGGAGAAATCACAGTAGATACCACAGAGATACAAAAGATTATCACTGAATACTTTTATAAAAAATTATATGCCCAGGAATTTGAAACATTATCTGAAGTCACACTACCTCCCCAGGCTCAATCAGGAAGAATAGAATTTTTGAACACACTGGTATCAAGCACCAAAATTGCAAAAACAATAAAAAATCTTCCAACAAAAAAAGTTCTGAACCAGATTGTTTCCCATCGGAATTCTACCAAATCTTCAAAGAAGAGCTCAAAACTATATTGCAGAACCTATTCCAAAACATTCAGAAGGAAGGAACCCACCCCCAACTCTTTCTATACAGAAAATATCATCCTGATACCAAAAACCAGAAAGTTTTTTTAATGTAACAAAATTTCATGCTAGAGAATGTCAGTATTGCTATATAAAATAAGCTCTGTTGTCTCTGAATTTCAAATTCCCAAATATGCTAACCTTAAGGTGTAGATACCAGGTAAATACGGTACCTACATGTGTCCCCTCTCAGATGAACCATGAGAGACCTTCCCTCTCATTACTGCAAGTTCACATGTTCACTCCTCATATCCAGGTGCCCCTACCAGAGGGTGCCACCCACCATTGGCACCACCTTTCCTCAGTTTCACAGATATTTCACCCACATTTCAACATACACATAGATATAACTAGGTTATCCTGTCCCTCCACAGTTCACCTTATCTGATGATCAGGACTCCAGTCCCAGATGACATTTGGTGCATGGCTACACGTCATAGCACATGATTAGGATAGCAGCCAGTTTTAGTTACAGCATCACAAGTTACTCAATGACTTTCAGTATTTTTGGTGTCCTACTATGCTTTGTTATGATTCATAAATAAAAGACCTTCCTTAAGCCTTTTGAATCTCAAAAATCCTCACTTGTCCCATCATTTCTTCAAATGGGATCACCTCCTACTACCCTGGTGATTTGAGAAAATCCTTCAGGTTATGGTTACATGTACAAAGTCTACAAATATTATTGGGTTATTACCCGTTAGTGACAAATCTTATATTTAAACTGAAAAATTATCTGTCCTCTTAATTTAGTCCAAGTTTATCTTCTTCTTCCCTGCCCTTGGGGGGAAATACTACTGGTTCTAAATGTAATCTTTCTTACCAGCCACCTCCTTATCCCGTCCCCATTCAACCCATTTAACTAAGTTTTTCATTATTAAAATAAAAACATCCCTAAACCAATTCACCTGGGGCTCCTGGCCCATGTCTTTTTTTCCTGTTCAAAATGAACCCAAATGATTAATACAAACTTAGTTACAATCTCATCACCCCCAACACCTTGGACTTACTAAGATCACCAACAATCTACACATTAGTAAATCTCAATAGGATCACACTTACCTCCTCATAATTAAACCCACTGAGTGTTCCTGTGTCTTTATCAGACTTGAAATAAAATCAGAATGAATTGGACCATGACCTCCATTGCAGATGATTATATTTCTAGGCTCCTTTGACACCACCGGCTCCTGCCTGACTGGAGCTCTCTGCTCATTCCTCCCATTGTCATTCCCAAAGCCCTTCTCACTCAAACTATGGGGACAGTTACAGACTAAGTCCTGGACCTTTTTCTCTCCTTTTACTAGTCACTGTCTTTGAACTCTCAAGCATTTCTTTAATTGCATGTTTATCTTTTGTAATCTCTGACATGTAAAAACCCCACCTAGTCATTATTTCTAAACTTAACCCTCTACTTGATGAGTTAAAGCAGTGATTCTCAACCTTCCTAATGCCATGACCCTTTAATACAGTTCCTATGGGTCACGACCCACAGGTTGAGAACCGCTGAGATAGGGGCACCTAAAACTCCCCACACACTAAATATTCCTTCTCTTGTTTCCAAAACACATTTGGTCATAATGTGAAGTGAAAAGAGTATACAAAGAATATTTTTGAATATTCCTTAAATTGTGCTAAAAGTTATTTTGCACGTGGCCAAGCTGGGGTTGGTCGGTGTGGCTAGAGGAAGGCAGGAGGCCCAGATGTTTTGGGGTTGGGACTGTGGTCACTCAGCAGAGAAAGTCCTGGGAGGGAGTCCTGGGGAGTCTCCAGGTTGGCATTTGGCAAGAGGCCTTCCCTATCCATCTATCCCGTGAGTCACCGTAAGCCAGAGCTGACTCCTGGGGCCTATGTAGTGCATCTCCCCCTCATCCAGGGAGATGGAGTGGGTAACTCCCTTGGCAGTTCCTCCATAGTCTTCTGTCTGGAGCTGTGCAAACACCACAACCTACAGCCAGGGCAGAGGCCATGAGAGCCTTGCCTGTTGTCATTACTTCTCCTTCACATGTGAGCTTCTGCCACAGATCTCCAGCCCAAAACAAGAAAAGATGAGACTTCACCCGCTCGGGAAAAGCATCAGGCAAGATAAGTGGCACCCAGCATCCCCCACCTGCCAGCCATAGCCTTGGTGGGGGCCTCTAACCCCAACTGCCTATTCTTGTCCAGTACCAGCCAACCCCATGGCCTCTTCCCCACAAAGAAGCTGGTTGAGCTGCCCCTGTGGGACTAGAGAGGTGGCCTGGTCTAGGCTGGTCTTCCCTGGGCCATTCTGTGTTACCCTTGGGCTCTTCCTGATAACAAGTCCTGAGGTATGAGGGATAATGGCTGATCCAATATCTTCAGTGTTTGAAAAGACTCCCACTCTGGGCTTTCCTAAGTTCAGAATGTTAGGCAATCCAGTCAGGAGAACATCTGGTTGTTTGGGAACTATTCTGCCAAGTAAACTGGGAAGAGGGCTGTCTCTGGAATGTGGGTATCTGATTACCAAAGTTGCAGGTTCTGGTGGAGTACAGTGTTCAGGAAGTGAAGTCATTTCTTGGGGTCCATCTTCCAGAATTTCTCCTCAGACAAGACCTCCAAAAGGGCCCCTCTGGGCTGTTGACTGCTTATCCTTCATCCCCATAATGTGTCATAACTATGCACAGTTATAGCTCACAGCCCACCCCAGAGCAGCTGGGCCAGGCCTCCATGCATCCAGGGCCCACCGCAAGGAGAAAGACTTGCATCAACCCAGTTCCTCCTTTTGTCCAGTTCTGTGATCCTCAATTGGACCTCAGGGTCTCCCCAGTCTCCTCATCTGCATAATGGGGATTATGTGATTATTCTAGCATTTAGTTTCAATGGATATCACCAGGTGTTTATACCTATCGGTACTTAAGCATGTACAACCAACCCATGGACATGTAGCAAACAACTTCAGAGATGGAACTATTAACAAAAGTAGCCTGGAACCTCTCCAAACTGGCCTAAGTCAGGCTCTGTGTTCTGGGGAAAGTCACTTCCTCTCTTGTCTTTTTGTTTCCCAGACTGCAGCATAGAAGCTTGAAATGAACTGAAATTCAGATGTCCTCCTTTAGCATAAAACCTTCCAAAGTCTTCCTGCTATGTTTGGAATCCAGTATGTCCTATTCTTTATTCAATATTATGTCCTATTCTTTGTACCTTAGATTAAAAAACAAGGAACAACAACAAAAAAATCCCACAAAGTCAAAAGGAACAAGTCACATCACAAAAAGCTTACTTTCCTAGTAATAATTACGAATATTTAGGCGTGGGACCCATAGCCCAGGGGTTAGGGTGCTGGCCACATACACCAAGGCTGGCAGGTTCAAACCTAGCCCAGGCCTACAAAACAACAAAAAAATAGCTGGACCTTGTGGCAGGCACCTGTAATCCCAGCTACTTGGGAGGCTGAGGCAAAAGATCACTTAAGCACAAGAGTATGAAGTTGCTATGAGCTGTGATGCCACTGCACTCTACTGAGGGCAACAGAGATTCTGTGTAAAAAAAAAATAATAAAAATAAAAAATAATTATGAATATTCACAAGAAAAATATAGAATGAGTATCTCAATGGAAAAAAGAGCAAAAGATGACAGTTCACTCCCTACCCTCCAAAACTTTTTTAAGTCTTTAAAAATGTGAAGATGGTCGAACTCTTGTCAAAAAGAAACACAAATTAAAATTATACTGCAATACGTTTTTACCTTCTTTCTCAAAAGTCTGAAAGTTTTATGAGCTCTCATTTGTGAAGTGGTGATCAAAAAGATCACCCTAGTGGCTCTACCCTCAAAATATATCCAAAATCAGTCCATTTCCACTTTATCCTTTTGCAAACTACCACAAAGTGTCATTCACGTACATGACTGTAATAGTTCCTTAAATGCATTCTCTGCTTCTGAACTTTCCCTGAACAGAGCTTTTGGTAGTCAAATGGAAAAGGAAAAGTCAAAATTGGCAATTTGAGGGACCTGGACTTTTTTCACATAATAATAATTAATAAATTCTGAAGATCTACAGGGTATGAGGTTAAATCCAAAGTCAAGAAAAGGTAAAAAGTAAAATGGGATTCATTCTCATTTTGCTGAGGACATATACAAAGACCCACCAAGAAAAAGAGACCCTTTGAGGTCTACATTCAAGAATTCTGCAATGTGTAGGGCAACAGCAAAAAGGGTAACACATATGTAATATAAACTAGAGATTTCAGTGGGGGTGAGATCAGAAAAATGAAGTAAAAGCTAAGTATTTCCCAAATGTGATGAAATTATAAACCCATAGATCCAGAAAGAGCCTACAGATCACAAGCTATACAGGAAGAGATTATTTTCCAAAGAAAGGTTCAGCTCTGTACCTAGTTCCTAGAGGGTTATCTCTTATCCCTTAAAATGTTTTGCCTGGTGTGAATGCTTTTGTTTACCATAAGGCTTTCGGCCTCTGTATCTTACATTATGATGTGTGGTGTCAACATTGGGTCATAGGTTATCAGCTCCATCTCTGGATGTTCTGGACACTAAGGGCAGTCACATGGTGGTCCTCTATGCCTATGTTATCAAACCCTGCTAAAAAAGCCAAGCACAACCTCACAGAGATACTCCAGTTGTCAATGTCCTGTGGGTACCATCACCCATTGTTGTGGAAGTAAATAAACACTAACAAGAAGACTCCACTGAGAGAAGACAAATGAAGGATTGTCTGGATGATTCACAGACCCCTGCCTTATTATGTACCTGTACTTCAGCAGATTTTAGTGGATCTTTTCATTGTAATAGGTCTTAACTTGTGAGTATAAAGATTCTTCTATGTTAATTCCTTCTAGGAATACTGAACCTGACAGTGGTCTTGGGGAACCCCAAGCTTGCAGTTGGTATCAGAATAATTATGGTCTTGAGGACACCTAAACCTTGTACAGCAAAAAACATGAAGATAAACACACTAAGGCATATCATAAATGAATTGCAAAATCCCAGAAAATAAAATTGTAACACAAATCCAGGTAACTAAAGACCAGTGGAAATAGTAAATATGTGAGTAAATATATATTTTGCTGTTATTTTCAAACTCTTTAGAAGTCATTGCTAATTTGAAGCATGACAGTAACCTGTGATGTTTATAATATGTAAAAATAAAATACAGTGGCTCAGCAAGTAGGGCGCCAGCCCCATATACCGAAGGTGGCAGGTTCAAGTCCAGCCTCGGCCAAACTGCAAACAGAAAAATAGCTGGACATTGTGGCGGACACCTGTAGTGCCAGCTACTCGGGAGGCTGAGGCAAGAGAATCGCCTAAGCCCAGGAGTTAGAGGTTGCTGTGAGCTGTGTGATGCCACGGCACTCTACCGAGGGCGATAAAATAAGACTCTGTCTCTACAAAAAAATAATAATAAATAAAAATAAAATATAGTATGATAAACATGTCACAGAAGCTGGGAAATGAAATAGGAAATGAAAATGGGAAATGAAAGTACATTATAAAGTTTTTATGTAAGAGGTAGAATACTAGTTGAAGCTGGTCAAAGATGAATTCTGTGAAACATGAAACAGCTATCAAAACAGCTACAACTCATCAGCCAACAAAGGAGTTCATGAGGTCATACAAAAACAGGAAGTACACTACGCTAAATCTGACATGTAGGCCCATTACCTGCATATTTTTGTTTTCTATGAATTATTCCTATGGAAAAAAAAATTGGCACAGTAAAAAAGAAGAGCCTTCAGAAATGTGAAACAGAAAATATAGCTGTGATATAGATAGGAGAGATTAAGCAGAGATCATGGACTTTAGGAGCCATAAAGTATCCAGCCATGTACTATGAAAAATGGAGGCATTTACTGAAGATATAAAATACAAGAAACACTGTACACAGGACATTAACACCTCAACCCCTTCAAAATAGGCACCTTGGGAATCACACAATTCTCCAAACATTTTTTCCAGTGTTCAAAACATTCTGCAAAATTCTGTGTTGGAAGCACCATCAGCTGCTTTAACATATTTTCCTAAATCTGATTTACGGTCTGAAATCTCTTGAAAGGTGACTTTAGTTTTAGGAAAGCTGCCTATCATATTTTTCTGACTCTGTGATCTGAAATCTCTTCCCTCACAAAATGACTTTAGTTTTGAGAAAATCCATAAATTGCAGGGCCCCCAATCAAGCTGTAGAAGAGTGCTGAGTCACCTGGGTGATTTGCTGCACTGCCAAAAAACTGTATGTAATGGGCGGCACCTGTAGTACAGCGCCGGCCCCATATACCAAGGGTTCAAACTCAGCCCCAGCCAAACTGCAACAACAAAAAATATCTAGGCATTGTAGCAGGAGCCTGTAGTCCCAGCTACTTGGGAGGCTGAGGCAGGAAAATCACCTAAGCCCAGGAGTTAGAGTTTGCTGTGAGCTGTGTGACAGCACGGCACTCTACTGAGGGCAATGAGACTCTGTCTCTACCAAAAAAAAAAACTGTATGCAAGATGCATTAGCAAAAGCACTGTTGTGATGGAGCTAAAAAACACCAGTGGCCCAAATCATCCTTGCCTACAGGGGTGTTCTTATAATATCACCTTCCCAATCAAAACAAAACAAAGATAGCAAGGTCCTGAACTTGTGGCTACTTTGCTGCATCTTCTTCATGTGTGGAGAAACAAATGATTTACATTAGGACTACCCAGGCCTTCATTTGTGAATCATAGCCGAAGACTCATGATTCATCTAAGGTTATGATCTTCTTGAGGAAATCTGATTCACTAGTAGTGGTCTGAAGGAAGTCATTAGCTAATGTAGCAAGACGTTCCTTCTTCTCTGGTAACAGGAGCCGTGGAACACATTTTGCCATGACACGTTTCACGCCAAGATCCTGTGTCAAAATCTCAGACACATTTTGAGTAGTTTTTGGAATCCCCAGATCAGCTTCTAGTTCTCGCACTGTCAGCTGCTGATCTTTACTGATTGCAGCCTGAACTCGTTCAACATTCTCAGGTGTTCTACTCGTTGCCGGCCTTCCAGATTGTGGATCACTTTCAACAGATTCTCGACCATCTCTGAAATGTTTGTGCCACATTTTTATTTGTGCCGCGCTCATTACATCATCCCCAAAAAGTCTTCCGAATTATCTGAATAGTTTCTGCAGAGGAATGTCCAAGTTTAACACAAATTTTGATGAAGATTCATTTCTCTACTCGCTCAGTCATTTTGAATGCAGCAGTCACACAGTCACATGCTCCCTCAGTGGTGTCTGGTACTCCACTGACTAGTACAGTGAAGTCATCACTGTTCACATATGCACATTCCAAACCACTCTCTTGGCTGCCAGGTTACATTGATGTTGAACAAACCGTTCTTGTTCTCCTTCTGTCACCCTTAACAATGGGTACATACTTTCCAGACAGACCTCATGTACTATAAACTTAAAAGTAGCAAGGCTCATGCGATAGTGGCAAAGGGCCTGATGAACCTGAAGATGTATTCACTTCTTTTGCCTTTGTAAATATGTAAAGGACTCTGGAATTATATCTCTGCTAGCAAAACTGCTAATCCACAGGCTGGAGATGTGGATTTCATGAGGAGGATATTCCAGGGATTTATTGATTTTCATTATCCTGAGAAATACACCAAACAATATAGAAACATCAGTTCAGAGACGCAAAATATAACCTCTGGTTAGCGGAGCAGCAGCAATAGGAGAAAGTAAAATCCAGAATCTCCGACAGGAAAATGACGGGAGGACAATTAAATTATTTTCAGAGTCCTGGAGTGCTAGTTCATGCCTGTAATTCCAGTACTCTGGGAGGTTGAGGTGGGTAGATTGCTTGAGCTCAGAAATTTGAAACCAGCCTGAGCAAGAGCAAGACCACATCTCTACTAAAAATAGAAAAATTAGTTGGGTGTTGTGGTGGGTACCTGTAGTCCCAGCTACTTGGGAGGCTAAGACAGGAGGATCGCTTGAGCTCAAGAGTTTGAGGTTGCTGTGAGCTAGGCTGATGCCCTGGCACTCTACCCAGGGTGACTTGAGACTCTAAATAAAGAAATAAAATAATTTTTGAAAGAAGTTCAAAGCACAGTAAGTATATTCCTTTTTTTCACTTTTTGGGGGGAATCAACATCATTTAAGTATGCCTATTGAACTATAGTAGGTTCAAGTGTGCCATGAGATAAAAAAGTTGAGAAACACTGCCCTAGAATTTAGCCATGCAGGAACTTCTTTAGGGGTAGCTTTTGGCATCAACACCTGTGGGGAAGTGAAGGAAGCAGGATTGGACAGAGGGAGAAGTTGGAATGCAAATCACAACTACATTTTATCTGAAGCCACAGAGATCTCTGAAGCTGTGTTCACCTAACTTATTTGTTTAATATAATGTCCTGAAGGTTCATCTATGTTCATCTATGTGTCAAAATTTCCTTCCTTTTTTAAGATTGAATATACTCTGTTGTATGTATATACCACATTTTGTTTATCCATTTATCCATCTATGGACATTGGGTGGCTTCCACCATTTGGCTATTGTGAATAATAATGGCTGGTAGAAACATGGCTAAATAAACATCTCTTCAAGACCTTGGTCCAATTATTCTGGATATGTATCCAGAATCTAGAATGTTTTTGTCCAACATGGGTTCGTCTCTCATTGGCTTAATTCCTTCTATGCTCAAATAGAGGTGGGGGTGGATTACCTACTGTCTCCTTAGAGAAGCAAATCTGATAAAATCAGAATACTCTGGTTGGATCAGGTTTATGGATATCAAATCAAATTTCTGTTTTTTCCATGGAAAGGGAATAAAACATGTATAAAGGAAATTTCCTACACACTGCCTGAAGCCATTTCACCTTTCCAAGTCCCAAGGTTAGTTAATTACAAACAGAACTTTGAGAAACATTCTCTGTGACAAAATAAATTAAGTAGTTAATACAAAAGAACCACCTCCTTAAATTGACCTAATTTTCATAGCCCAGACAGGTGCTACATGTATGTATCAGTACAGTAGGCCTAGTTCCCTAGGTTGACAACTTCTGTGTATGGATCAATTTGTTACAGTCCCTTGGGTGATCAACTTCTACTATAAATAAAAATGGATAAGAAGCAGGAGGGGAGGGCAGCTCATTAAATCACACTGAAGCTGATGAGGGTATTTTGGGAGTGAGGAGAGGAAAGGAAGGGCTGGCAAGCAAGAGAGAGAGAGAGAGAGAGACTGAGTAAGGAGCTTGGGGAGAGTTAAAGAAAATTTTGTTGAGAATCTAATAGTACTTCATTTTGTTAACCTGGTTGTAGACTTAGAATAAACAACACCTGAGACCCTTAATCTCTAGACTTTAGCATGCAGGAAATTGTTTAGGGGGAGCTCTTGGCATCAGTATCTGTGCAGAAAGGGAAAAGAAGCAGGATTGGACAAAGGGAGAAGCAAAAATGATAAGTACATTCTTTATGAATTTTATAAACAACTCCGGATACTTGTCTAGGAACTATGAATTAGAATGAATACATACACTTCAGGGTTTATTTCTTCTTCTTCTTTTTTTTTTTTTGAGACAGAGTCTCACTATGTCACCCTCAGTCGAGTGCTGTTGCATCACAGCTCACAGCAACCTCCAACTCTTGGGCTTAAGCTATTCTCTTGCCTCAGCCTCCCAAGTAGCTGGGACTCCAGACACCTGCCACAACGCCCGGCTATTTTTGTGGTTGTTGTTGTTGTCATTGTTGTTTACCGGGCCCTGGCCAGGTTCGAACCAACCGGCACTGGTGCATATGGCTGGCATCCTAACCACTAAGGTATAGGCGCCACGCCGGTTTATTTCTTCTGTTTTTGTTAAGGTTCAACCTAATCAGCATGACTCAAAACAAAAGTTAAAAGCAGCATCAGATCTTCTGAGCTTTTCGCTTCACTGCAGGTAGCCAGCTAGAATGGGAAAGTGATCAAAGTAAACTTAAAACCTCAGAATTCATTTTCTTAAGGAAATTCTCAACTCTGAAATTCACCCACACAGAGTTCTGTGCAAGTGGATAATTGATACTGAATACATTAATGGCAAAACTGTATGCACGCTTCCTAAAATAGCAGAACTGTACCAAGGGTGGTTGGGAAGGAGGCTACAAAATAAATAACAGAAAAATCTTCACACCACAGACTCTTTTTAAATTGTCATTTGAAATAAAACTAGATGACTATGCTGGGCCTCCCGAGAATGTGTTCTCAAAACATCAATCAGGCTTGGTGCCTGTAGCTTAGCGGCTAGGATACCAGCCACATACACCAGAGCTGGCGAGTTTGAACACAGCCCAGGCCTGCCCAAACAACAATGACAACTACAACAGAAAAAATAGGCAGGCATTGTGGCAGGTGCCGGTAGTCCCAGCTACTTGGGAGGCTGAGGCAAGAGACTCACTTAAGCCCAAGAATTGGAGGTTGCTGTGAGCTATGACGCCGCAGCACTCTACCAAGGAGGACATAGTGAGACTCTGTCTCAAAAAAGAAAAAAGAAAAGATCAATCAACCTCCCAAATTTTTGCGGTTTAATTTTCACTGAGCTATAGAATACTAATACTGGTCACTTTATCTTCTTGGGATATCCATTTTTGTGAAAGCAGTTGTATGTGATGCTATATCCATTCTCAGTTGTGTATCTTACATGATTAGCCTGATGACCCCCAGCATATCTCTGAGTTTCTCCCTTTAAGCATTGGCTTAGGCTGGGCATGGTGGCTCATGTCTATAATACTCTGGGAGGCCAAAGTGGGAGGACCCCCTTGAGTTCAGGAGTTTGAGACCAGCCTGAGCAAGAACATGACCCTTTCTCTGTGAAAAAATAGAAAAGTTAGCCAGGTTTTGTGGCAGATTCCTATTGTCCCAGCTACTGGGGAGGCTGAGGCAGGAGAATTGCTTGAGCCCAGGAGTTTGAGGTTGCTGTGAGCTAGGTTGACACCAGGTCTCTAGCCTGGGGTAACAGAGTAAAATAAAATATAAACATTAGCCTAACCATTGACAAATTTAAGACCCTCTTTCCCTTTTTCCTTTAGCAAAGATGAGATCATCTGTAATTTTCAAAAGAAATTGTACTAATAAACAAAAGAAGTACCAAAACCAAGAAAAGAAAAAGCCAAGTTGAAAAATATGTTTTCAAGTTTCTGATCATATAAAACAGAGGTTCTCAACCTGTGGGTTGCGACCCCTTTGGGGGTCTCCTGCATATCAGATATTTACATTACAACTCATAACAGTAGCAAAATTACAGTTATGAAGTAGCAATGAAAATAATTTTATGGGACACGCCGCGCGGCCCCTCAGTCTCCCACGGTTGCCTCCCCTAGGCATGGCACAGGGCCTCGCCTCACTATGGCAGCAGCACGGCACAGCACGCTGGACTTCGTGCTCGGCGCCAAAGCTGATGGCGAAACCATTCTGAAAGGCCTCCAGTCCATTTTCCAGGAGCAGGGGATGGCGGCGTCGGTGCATACCTGGCAGGACCATGGTTATGTAGCAACCTACACAAACAAAAATGGCAGCTTTGTCAATTTGAGAATTTACCCACATAGATTGGTGCTGCTGGAACTTCAGAGTTATGACATTGATTACAAGAAGATTACAATGGCAAAGATGTACTGATCTTAGGAGGCGGAAATGGGGCATTTTATGTGAAATAGTCAAACTGAAACCAAAGATGGTCACCATGGTAGAGAATGACCAAATGGCGATAGATGGATGTAAGAAATATATGCGGAAAACGTGTGGTGATGTCTTAGACGATCTTAAAGGAGACTGCTATCAGGTTCTAATAGAAAACTGTATTCCAGTACTTAAGAGGTAAGCCGAAGAAGGGAAAGAGTTTGATTACGTGATTAATGATTTGACAGCTGTTCCAATCTCCACGTCTCCGGAAGAAGATTCCACATGGGAGTTTCTCAGACTGATTCTTGACCTCTCAATGAAAGTATTGAAACAGGATGGGAAACATTTTACACAGGGGAACTGTGTCAATCTGATAGAAGCCCTGTCACTCTATGAAGAACAGCTCGGGCGCCTGTATTGTCCTGTGGAATTCTCAAAAGAGATCGTTTGTGTCCCTTCATATTTGGAATTGT